>WNGS01003731.1:32619-69540 GCA_020271785.1 Procambarus virginalis
ATGGGGCAGAGGTAAACTAACATAGATAACTAAGACAAGGGAGCGGGAGGACGAACCAGAGGCAAACGGACAGAGTCCGGTGCAGGAAGAGGCAATGGAGAGAGGCGGTCATGGAATTGGGGACAGGAAGGACAGAAACAGTTGAGGGCACCGGAGCAAGGGCAGCATCCAAGAGAGCATTAAGAACCAAGGAAACCTCTATGGGAGGGACAAGAGACCCCACCATTGAAATGGGAGGTGAAGCTGGGATAGTGTTGGAGTCGGAAGATGAGGAATACATTGAAGCCTTCTTACCCGCCAGGGAGGAAGAAGGAGAGGAGCCTGGTTTACGCTTCTGACGTAGAGACAGGCGTGCCATCAGCAAAATACTGGGCGCTGCCTCAAAAATTTCAATAGGAGGAGAACGAGAACGGGCAACATGACGAACGCAGGGGAGAAAGATGGACAATGACTTCAACAGACAGGTGGCAGGGAGGACCAAGAGACAGAGAGAGGGATGAGGAGTGGGGCGAGAAGGGAAGGAAGGCACAGGAGACAAGGAAGACCGGGAAGGAAGGAAGGAAACAATAGACGGTGAACCAGGAGGAGGACCCTCTGGCCCCGAACTCAAAGGATCAGATGGAGCAGACAAGGTGGTGGTGGTGGAGGAGTCAGGGTCTAAGGCCTTGAAACTGAGAAAGCGGGAGAGGGCGAGAAGAAGGGGAAACGCAACACACGAGCATAAGACATGCCAGAGAAAGAGGGAAGATGGCGAAGCTGGTGCCCAGCCACAGGAAAAGACAAATGATCACGATTATTCAAATTGAAAATGGCTTCCTCAAATTTGTAATGCACACCGTCAGGGTGGGCATCACTGCAAATGATGCAGAGAGTTTGGGAAGAAGGGCACCCAGTCTTAGAATGACTCGAGGCTCCACACAAGAGGCAGAGAGGCGCCTCACTTGAACACGTGAAGGGACCATGTCCATATCTCCAGAACCTGCTACAGAGGCGAGGAGGAGAGGGAATATACTCCTGAACGGAGCATCTGGCACCAGCAAGAATGACTGAAGAAGGAAGGGACCTACTATCAAACGTGATCTTCACAACGCAATGAGAGTGACGACGACGACCTGGAGGGGCTCGAATGAAGGTACTGAATAGCCTTGGGCCTCAAGGATGCAGTCTGTATGTTCCCTGCCATCAGTCGCAACATGATGAGAGAGAAGAATTGTGCCACTGCAGGCATTCAACCAGCCATTTTAGGAGATCCGAACAGAGGCCTCCCCAATGCAGGACAGTGAAGCCACGCGGCAGCCGTTTATATCCAAATATCTGAGCCCCAAATGTCTGAGAAGGGGCCTGCAACAACACGGGTACCAGTACGGGTGAAGTTAAAGATGACCAACTTATGCACTGAATCAACAAGGTGCTTATGCAGAAATATATCATCAGGACGAGTAGGGTCAACATGACTAAGATCAAAATACAGTTCATGACGCCCACCACACCAAACAAAGCCTGGAAAGAAGGAAATTGGGAAGGAATCAAGCAAGGAGCGAATGCAGAGGTGACGATGCCGAGCAACCCTTGAAAGAGAGAGAGAGGGAAAAATGCACAGTAGTGACAACTAGAGACGGATCTCATGCCAGGTGATGAGGTAGTCACCACTGGGGGCTTGGGGCTCGACCCCGCCACAGAGGTCGGAGGGAGCAGAGAGAGTCAGTCAGGAGAGTCCGATAAGGAACAATGTCAGAGCCCAATGTAGCTAGGGTTACAGAGCCAGATCTTCCAGCAGTCTGACTTGGGGATCTGGTCGCCTACCCTACGAGACTGAGAAGGTAAAGGAGAGTCAGACAAAGGCATACAATTGAACAGAAACAAATTTCATCACGAACAAGCCCCTATACCCACCATGGAGCCATAATTAGGCGATAGGACACCCAACAAGATGGGGGGGAGGGCCCCCCAGAAGTGCATCGGGAGTATACGGCCCACAATCGCCACCTTAAGAACCGTCGGACCGTCGAGATCGGGTTCAGCAACGAAGGCGAGGATTGACAATAAAAGCTTCCCCTCGCTCGACAAAGTCGGGTACCACAGTTTTACGGGAGATAATGTGTGCCTCCCCAAACACCTGGCATGAAAACAGAACATATAGGAAAGAATAATGAAAAAAAGGCAAAAACACAGCGGGAAGTGACAATCATAAACAGAAGAGGGGAGGAAAAAAGAAACATAAGAAAGAGAGAAAAAGCCATCCAACACAATTTGTGAAGACGGCAGCGGGAGTAGTATAAGTTTCAAAAGAACAGAGGACCGTCCCATGGCTCATCAGGCCCGGCAGCCGCCCACCAAGCCCCCTCATGACGACATTGGCTGGAAAGGGAGGGGGACATGAGATGAACAAGGTGTGTCCATTGGTAAGGGCAAAGTCCAGTACACACTTCTATTAATGGTAATAAAATAATAATGGCTAATACATTCCACTGTCTAAACACAAATTAATAAAACCCTAACTATATCCTAGTTACCATGACAAACTTAACTTATTTGGGAAACTGCCCTCAGAGACCACTGTCCATCTCTGCTCGTAGCGCCGCACCAGATACAACTGACTCAAACCGTGCTCTTTGAATGCACGCTGGCTTGTGTTCAGACGCCGTGCCTTTGGACTCGCAGGCTTAGTAATTTATCCTACTAAGCAATCTCTCCAAAACTCTCCAGGCCCAATTTCATTTACTTAACAAGGCTATGTATTACAATGCTTGTAATTATTTGTTAAAAAACAGCACAGTCTCCGTGGTGTAGTGGTAAGACACTTGCCTGGTGTTCCATGAGTGCTTTGTCATGGGTTCGTATCCTGGCCGGGGAGGATTTACTGGGCGCAAATTCTTAACTGTAGCCTCTTTTTAACTCAACAGTAAAATGTGTACTTGGTTGTAAAAACGATTCTTCGCGGCGGGGATCGTATTCCAGGGACCTGCCCGAAACGCTACGCGTACTAGTGGCTGTACAAGAATGTAACAACTCTTGTATATATCGAGAAAAAAAAATGAATCAGTACTAATGAATTACATCTAGACATTTGTTCTCTAACAGGCCTGCAGTTGGTAGGCCTGCCCTAACTAGCCTCATGCCACATTAACAAGACTTGAGTACTCATTACTGCGAAACAAGGCAAAACAATGAACATACCCTCACAGGTGATGGGTATATGAATAACCTATTACATACTGTTGGGTTCCTAACTGAAACTAAAAGGTACACATGATTACTGTAAATGAACATGCGAACATGAGGTGAAATGGCACCAGACCGCATGTTCCCAGATGGCAGAATGACCCACACTTTCCTTCAAGCCTGGAAATTTTCACTATTGTATAAACCTTACATAGAAGGATAACCATACTAGTACGGAACAGCATTCACACACATACCCTTAAATGCACGACCCTCAAGAGATCTACGGCCGACTCTGGGCCAAGGAAATCATTATGTAATACTCAATTACAACTCACTCATTACCCGGGGTTGGTATTCCTATGACACAACATCGGGTCCGCCTCCCAAGACAGGCTGGAATACCACCTTGCCTCCTCTACTGCGCTTCTGCTCCCTGGCACACAGCCGCATACAATTACCAAGAAATATAAACTATTTCATACAATAGGTATACAAATTACACTCATCACTCATACAAATTATAGACAACACTACAAAGCATGAACCTAACATCTTTATGGATCATAACCCACCACACCCACCGTCCAGTGTGTGGTGCCCACCACACCCACCGTCCAGTGTGTGGTGCCCACTACACCCACCGTCCAGTGTGTGGCGCCCACTACACCCACCGTCCAGTGTGTGGCGCCCACCACACCCACCGTCAAGTGTGTGGCGCCCAGTACACCCACCGTCCAGTGTGTGGCGCCCACAACACCCACCGTCCAGTGTGTGGTGCCCACCACACCCACCGTCCAGTGTGTGGCGCCCACTACACCCACCGTCCAGTGTGTGGCGCCCACTACACCCACCGTCCAGTGTGTGGCGCCCACTAAACCCACCGTCCAGTGTGTGGTGCCCACTACACCCACCGTCCAGTGTGTGGTGCCCACCACACCCACCGTCCAGTGTGTGGTGCCCACCACACCCACCGTCCAGTGTGTGGTGCCCACCACACCCACCGTCCAGTGTGTGGTGCCCACCACACCCACCGTCCAGTGTGTGGTGCCCACCACACCCACCGTCCAGTGTGTGGTGCCCACCACACCCACCGTCCAGTGTGTGGTGCCCACCACACCCACCGTCCAGTGTGTGGTGCCCACTACACCCACCGTCCAGTGTGTGGTGCCCACCACACCCACCGTCCAGTGTGTGGTGCCCACCACACCCACCGTCCAGTGTGTGGTGCCCACCACACCCACCGTCCAGTGTGTGGTGCCCACTACACCCACCGTCCAGTGTGTGGTGCCCACCACACCCACCGTCCAGTGTGTGGTGCCCACCACACCCACCGTCCAGTGTGTGGTGCCCACCACACCCACCGTCCAGTGTGTGGTGCCCACCACACCCACCGTCCAGTGTGTGGTGCCCACCACATCCACCGTCCAGTGTGTGGTGCCCACCACACCCACCGTCCAGTGTGTGGTGCCCACCACACCCACCGTCCAGTGTGTGGTGCCCACCACACCCACCGTCCAGTGTGTGGTGCCCACCACACCCACCGTCCAGTGTGTGGTGCCCACCACACCCACCGTCCAGTGTGTGGTGCCCACTACACCCACCGTCCAGTGTGTGGCGCTCACTACACCCACCGTCCAGTGTGTGGTGCCCACTACACCCACCGTCCAGTGTGTGGCGCCCACCACACCCACCGTCCAGTCTGTGGCGCCCACCACACCCACCGTCCAGTCTGTGGCGCCCACCACACCCACCGTGCAGTCTGTGGCGCCCACCACACCCACCGTCCAGTCTGTGGCGCCCACCACACCCACCGTCCAGTCTGTGGCGCCCACCACACCCACCGTCCAGTCTGTGGCGCCCACCACACCCACCGTCCAGTCTGTGGATCAAATGATCCACAATCATCAAATGATCTGATGTTAAGATCATTTGGAAATGTATTGGAACAATGGAAGACAATGGAAAAATTAAAATATAAACTATACTCACAAAATGAATGGTAAATGAATGGTAAACAGCACCACTCAATTCCCTTGTAATGTCACACATAACAATTAAATCAAATTGAAAATAAATCGAAATCTATGAAAATTCAATTTATCAATGAATCGGAAGCATTGAAATGTAATTGAAACATATTTAGTAGAGCGTGTGTTATTCTTACGTGCAACAGATGGTGCTGGATTTAAAACAATGTATGTTTTTACCTGTCACAGGTGTGGTATCTATACTTATACTTATGAAATGAATGTATGGTAAACAAAACAGCTCAATTCCAATGCAATGTCACACAAAATAATTATATCAAAATGAAGATAAATCGAAATTTATTAAAATTCAATTTGTCAATGCAACTGGAAACACTGAAATGGAATCGTAACATATTTAGTATAGTGTGTATTGCTAATAAGTAAAGTGTGCAGTGCAACAGATGGCGCTGTTTTTAAAGAAAGCATGATTTTACCTGTCACAGATGTGGCATCTATATAGTAGGTATACAAAAACACGCACATATTCGAATGTTGCCACATTCCATTAACACAACATGGAATGTTGTGTAAAAATTTCAAAGCAATTGTGAAAAACTTTCGGAGATTACATTGTGTGTTGCTCTTACGTTCAACAGATGGCGCTGTCTTAATAAAAAAGCATGTTTTTCCCGTCACAGGTGAGACATGTATATAGTAGGTACATAAAATTTGCTCCTATTCGAATGCAATGTTGTCAAAATTTCAAAACAATCGGTAAAGAGGTTTCGAAGATTTCCCTCACATGAAAACACAGTTTAAACAAAAAAAGTGTGTTTTTTTACCGTCACAAATCTGACATTTGAATAGTATGTAAATAAAAACCCGCTCAGATGCGAATGGAATGGTGTGTGAAATTCCCGCTCCCCCATCCCCTCGTCATCCCAAACATTCCCACTACCCTGTCCCCTCGTCCTCCCCACCATGCCCCCCTCCATTGTCCCTTTGTCATCCCAAACATCCCCCACTCCAGTGTCCCCTCGTCCTCCTAACCATTCCACACTCCTCTGTCCCCCCTCATCCTGCCCAGGATTTCCCACTCCTCCGTCCCCCCTCTTCCTTCGTACGATTCCCCCTCCCCTGTCCCCCTCGTCCTCCCCACCATCCCCCACTCCCGTACCCTCATCCTCCTACCATTCCCCACTCCCTCGTCTGATACATTATGAAATGAGAGTGATGTTCCTATCAGAAAAATTGGGAACATCAAATGATGTAATGTTCCCATCACTGAAATATAAAAAAACAGTTAAAAAAACGAAATAAAACAATGAAAAAATACAAAAAAAAACTATATTCATGAAATGAACGCAACGGTAAACAACACAGCTCAATTCCGAAGCAATGTCACAAAAAATATTAAATGAACATGAAAATAAATTGAAATCTATGAAAATTCAATTAATCAATGAAAACGGAAACATTGAAATGGAATCGTAACATATTTAGTATAGTGTATGTTGCTCTTACGTGCAACAGATGGTGCTGTTTAAAAAAAAAATGTCAATATAGATGCATACCTTCACAGGTGTTGCATCTATATTTATACTTACGAAATGAATGGTATGGTACACAGCACAGCTCAATTCCAACACAATGTCATACAAAATAATTAAATCAAAATGAAAATAATCAAAAAATCTACGAAAATTCAATTTATCAATGAAATCGAAAGCATTGAAATGGAATCATAACATATTTAGTATAGCGTGTGTTGCTCTTGTGTGTGCTGTTTCTTAAAAAAAAAATGTTTTTACCTACCACAGGTGGGACATTATACTGTCGTTATACTTACGGAATAAACGGTACGGTAAATAACACAGCTCAATTCCAATGCAATGTCATACAAAATAATTAAAAAAAATGAAAATAAATAAAAATCTATGAAAATTAAATTTATCATGCAATCGGAAACATTGAAATAGAATCGTAACATATTTAGTATTCCAGGTGTTGCTATTACATGTAACAGATGGCGCTATTTAACAAATATGTTTTACCTGTCTCAGGTTTGGCATCAATATAGTAGGTATATAAAAATATGCACGTATTCGAATGGAACAATCAGTAAAGAACTTTCGGAGATTACAGTGTGTGTTACTCTTATTTTCAACAGATGGCACTGTTTTTCAAAAAAGAATATTTTTCCTGTCACAGGTGTGACATGTAAATAGTAGGTACAGTATATAAAAACGCACGCCTCTTTGAACGCATCGTTGTGTCAAAATTTCGAAGCAATCGGTTAAGAGGTTTCAAAGATTTCCGTCACATGAAAAACAGTTTTTTTTTAAAAAAATCATGTTTTCTTTCCCATCACAGACGTGACATCTTTATAGTATGTCTATAAAACCCTGCTCGTTGTGTGAAAATTTTAAAGCAATCGGAGATTAGTGATTTTGAGGAAACGAACATTTACATTTTTATTTATATAGATTATTTTGTGTGACATTGCGTTGGAATTGAGCTGTGTTGTTTACCATACCGTTCACTTCGTGAGCATAGTTTATTTTATTTTTTATTTTTTCATTTCGCTTTTTTTAACTGTTTTTCTTATATTTCAGTGATGGGGACATCAGATCATTTCATGTTCCCAATTTTCTGATGGGAACATCAGATCATTTAGAGGTGCATCGAGCGAGTGATTGAGGAATGGTGGGGAAGACAAGACGACGGGAGTGGTGGATGGTGGGGAGGAGGGGGCGATAGGGGAGTGGGGTAATGGTGGGGAGAGTAAGGGGACAGGGGAGTTGGGGATGGTGGAGAAGACAAGTGGACGGTAGAGTGGGGAATGGTTCGGAGCATGAGGGGTCAGTGGATTGAGGGATAGCGAGGAGGACAAAAGGACGGTGGAGGGGGGGGGGGGGGAATGATGTGGAGGATGAGGGGATGTGGGATGTGAGGAATGGTTGGGAGGACGAGTGGACAGGAGAGTGAGGAAAGGTTGGCAGGACGAAACGATGGGGGAGGGTGAATGGTTCGGAGGACTGAAAGACAGGAGAAGGTTACTGATGCTGAGCAACGCACATACGTTGCTTAGCCACAACAAAGCGTGGCCGGGTACAGCTAGTATTTTATTTTTTGAACAAAAATTGTTATTTATGCCTGATTAAATTATACCATGAACATTGTAAGATTATTCAGAAACCCAGAAACTCTAGATAGATAAACAAATATTAAGTGTAAAAATGAATAAAGAGAAAGGGGGAAAATGAGAATGAAAACTAGAGAAAAATAATAAGTATTATATATATATATATATATATATATATATATATATATATATATATAATAAAATATATATATATATATATATATATATATATATATATATATATATATATATATATATATATATATATATATATTAGATGGAGGAAGTGTCCAGTGGGCGCCGCGCGGCCAAGCAGGATAAACCGCGCCACCCATTATATTCTCCTCAGATGTTGTCCTCAACAATAGCCGCCCGCGATGAGTGACAATGAATAGCGCCATGAATAAGCGAGGCATAGAGTGTGAATAATGTGGGTAATGGAAGCTTGCATAGTGGAGGGGTGGGGGGGTGCTCTGTCAGCAGTCAGGGGGGTGGGGGGGTGCTCTGTCAGCAGTCAGGGGGGTGGGGGGGTGCTCTGTCAGCAGTCAGGGGGGGGTGGGGGGGTGCTCTGTCAGCAGTCAGGGGGGTGGGGGGGTGCTCTGTCAGCAGTCAGGGGGTGGGGGGGTGCTCTGTCAGCAGTCAGGGGGGTGGGGGGTGCTCTGTCAGCAGTCAGGGGGGGTGGGGGGTGCTCTGTCAGCAGTCAGGGGGGGTGGGGGGTGCTCTGTCAGCAGTCAGGGGGTGGGGGGGTGCTCTGTCAGCAGTCAGGGGGTGGGGGGTGCTCTGTCAGCAGTCAGGGGGTGGGGGGTGCTCTGTCAGCAGTCAGGGGGGTGGGGGGGTGCTCTGTCAGCAGTCAGGGGGTGGGGGGTGCTCTGTCAGCAGTCAGGGGGGTGGGGGGGGCTCTGTCAGCAGTCAGGGAGCATGGGACCTTCTGTGGTGGTGATGTAAGGCAGCATGGGGCCTTCTGTGGTGGTGGTGTAAGGCAGCATGGGGCCTCCTGTGTGGTGGTGTAAGGCAGCATGGGACCTCCTGTGTTGGTGGTGTAAGGCAGCATGGGGCCTCCTGTGGTGGTGATGTAAGGCAGCATGGGGCCTCCTGTGGTGGTGATGTAAGGCAGCATGGGGCCTTCTGTGTTGGTGGTGTAAGGCAGCATGGGGCCTTCTGTGGTGGTGATGTAAGGCAGCATGGGGCCTTCTGTGTTGGTGGTGTAAGGCAGCATGGGACCTTCTGTGTTGGTGATGTAAGGCAGCATGGGGCCTCCTGTGGTGGTGGTGTAAGGCAGCATGGGACCTCCTGTGGTGGTGGTGTAAGGCAGCATGGGGCCTTCTGTGTTGGTGATGTGAGGCAGCATGGGGCCTCCTGTGGTGGTGGTGTAAGGCAGCATGGGGCCTCCTGTGGTGGTGGTGTAAGGCAGCATGGGGCCTTCTGTGTTGGTGATGTAAGGCAGCATGGGACCTTCTGTGGTGGTGATGTAAGGCAGCATGGGCCCTCCTGTGTTGGTGATGTAAGGCAGCATGGGGCCTTCTGTGTTGGTGATGTAAGGGAGCATGGGGCCTCCTGTGTTGGTGATGTAAGGCAGCATGGGACCTTCTGTGTTGGTGATGTAAGGCAGCATGGGCCTCCTGTGGTGGTGGTGTAAGGCAGCATGGGGCCTCCTGTGGTGGTGGTGTAAGGCAGCATGGGACCTTCTGTGTTGGTGATGTAAGGGAGCATGGGGCCTTCTGTGTTGGTGGTGTAAGGCAGCATGGGACCTTCTGTGTTGGTGATGTAAGGGAGCATGGGACCTTCTGTGGTGGTGGTGTAAGGCAGCATGGGACCTTCTGTGGTGGTGGTGTAAGGCAGCATGGGACCTTCTGTGGTGGTGATGTAAGGCAGCATGGGGCCTCCTGTGGTGGTGGTGTAAGGCAGCATGGGGCCTTCTGTGTTGGTGGTGTAAGGCAGCATGGGGCCTTCTGTGTTGGTGGTGTAAGGCAGCATGGGGCCTCCTGTGGTGGTGATGTAAGGCAGCATGGGGCCTCCTGTGGTGGTGGTGTAAGGCAGCATGGGACCTCCTGTGGTGGTGGTGTAAGGCAGCATGGGGCCTCCTGTGGTGGTGTTGTAAGGCAGCATGGGACCTTCTGTGTTGGTGATGTAAGGCAGCATGGGGCCTCCTGTGGTGGTGGTGTAAGGCAGCATGGGGCCTCCTGTGTTGGTGATGTAGGGCAGCATGGGGCCTCCTGTGTTGGTGATGTAAGGCAGCATGGGACCTTCTGTGTTGGTGATGTAAGGCAGCATGGGACCTTCTGTGATGTAAGGCAGCATGGGACCTTCTGTGGTGGTGATGTAAGGCAGCATGGGGCCTCCTGTGTTGGTGATGTAAGGCAGCATGGGGCCTCCTGTGGTGGTGATGTAAGGCAGCATGGGACCTTCTGTGTTGGTGATGTAAGGAGCATGGGGCCTTCTGTGTTGGTGATGTAAGGCAGCATGGGGCCTTCTGTGGTGGTGATGTAAGGCAGCATGGGGCCTTCTGTGGTGGTGGTGTAAGGCAGCATGGGGCCTCCTGTGGTGGTGGTGTAAGGCAGCATGGGGCCTTCTGTGGTGGTGATGTAAGGCAGCATGGGGCCTCCTGTGTTGGTGATGTAAGGCAGCATGGGACCTTCTGTGTTGGTGATGTAAGGGAGCATGGGGCCTTCTGTGTTGGTGATGTAAGGCAGCATGGGGCCTCCTGTGTTGGTGATGTAAGGCAGCATGGGGCCTCCTGTGTTGGTGGTGTAAGGAGCATGGGGCCTTCTGTGGTGGTGATGTAAGGGAGCATGGGGCCTTCTGTGTTGGTGATGTAAGGGAGCATGGGGCCTTCTGTGGTGGTGGTGTAAGGCAGCATGGGGCCTCCTGTGTTGGTGGTGTAAGGCAGCATGGGGCCTTCTGTGGTGGTGGTGTAAGGCAGCATGGGGCCTTCTGTGGTGGTGATGTAAGGCAGCATGGGGCCTTCTGTGGTGGTGGTGTAAGGCAGCATGGGGCCTNTTGTGACGGAAACGTGTTGGAAATGGTGGTCGGCAGTCTTCCAACTAGCAGGTGTCAGTGCTGGGCCACATATACTTAAATTAAAATAAAAAAAAAAGAAAAAAAAGAGTGACTGCTTGTCTGATAATCTGTGGTAAGGCAAGAAACACGAAAACAAAATATAACAAAATACTTTACTTTAATATAGAAAACACAAAATAAAATAAAGACGATACCTTGGCATATATATAATATAATGTAAAAGAAAAATATATAAAATTATAACAAAGTGAAAAGGGGGAACTGGTTACGTTAACAAATAAATGGTGCTGGGAAATATGCGCTAGCTAAGAACCTCTTATTTGATCACACGAGGTGGGTCAAATTCAGGTGTTCATAGCAGGAGCACGAGATATATTCTGGCTGGCAGAAATGCAAGGGACTCCAACAATAACTGGCGATGATTGTGATTGGCGAGGAACGGGAGTGGTGTGTTGGTTGGCGGCCAATGAGAACGCTGGACGGCCGCAAGTCGCTAGTTAGGCAGTTGAAGGGTTCGGCGCGTCGACCAGGTGTGCAGCAGGTGCTGGAGTGGGGGGAAGGAGGGAGTTGAGGTGCGTGTGGCTGTCTTGATATATACGTTTAGCCACTACAAAACGTATCTTGCATATTGTTGAGGACGTGATGAATCAAGGATAGCAGGCTAAATCTCTGATAAGAGATTATCGTCACAACTCTCCCCCGAAGCCTGCTGTTCCGGGTGAGTCACGTTCACTGGAGGTAGAGTGGGAGGTGGAGCTGCCTCTACCTCATGCACTCTGGAGAGGGCGTCAGCGATGATGTTATCAGGCCCCTTGATGTAGCAGATCTTTAAATTGAAGCCTTGAAGATATAAAGCCCATCGCAGCAGACGTTGGTTATTAAATTGGGCTTGATGTAAGAATCTCAGAGGGTTGTGGTCCGAATAGATGGTAGTGGACCTAGCACCGTGCAGATATGGTGCAAAGTGTTGTAAGCTCAGGACGATGGAGAGGAGTTCCTTCTCTATAGTACTGTAGTTCTTCTGATGAGGCTTCAACTTGCAACTGTAGTAGCTGACAGGTAGAACCTCCTCGCCTCGCTGCTGCATTAAGACACTTCCGATGCCGGTACCACTGGCGTCGACATGGAGGATGAAAGGCTTCTTGATATCTGGTGAGGCGAGAATGGGATTAGAACAGAGGAGGAATTTGAGTTGTTCGAATGCAACGGTTTGCTCTCTGGTCCAATTATACCGTTGCTTGGGACTGGTTAAGGTGATTAATGGGGTTGCAACAGTGCTAAAATTCTTCACAAACCTACGGTAATAGGAAGCAAGACCAAGGAAGCGCAGGAGCTGCTTCCTGGTAGTAGGCTGTGGATACTGTTGGATTGCTTGAATGTGAATGTTTAACGGAGCCAGGCTGCCACTCCCTATAACATGACCCAGGTACCGCACTTTACCTTTCGCGAAGGTGGACTTGCCCAGATTGATGGTGAGGCCGGCTTTCAGGAGCTTGTAAAACAATCGTTGTAGCTGGAGCAGGTGTTCGCTCCAGGTGTTGGATGCTACCACGATGTCATCCAAATAGGCGTAGGTGTTGTCCAAGCCCTGGATGACGCGGTTGACAGCTCTCTGAAAGGTGGCTGGGGCATTGCAGAGTCCAAAGGGAAGGCGATTGTACCTGTAGAGACCAAACGGGGTTATAAAGGCGGACAGTACCTTAGCTCGCTCCGTTAAACTCACCTGGTAGTAACCCTTGAGTAAGTCTACCTGAGACAGGTAGCGGGCATTACCAATGGCATCCAAAATGTCGTCTATCCTGGGTATTGGGTAGGCGTCCTTCACTGTGACCTGGTTCAACTTCCTATAATCCGTACACAGACGGATTTTGCCGTGAGGTTTGGGTACCAGGATGCATGGTGAGGCCCAGGGGGACTCACAGGGGGTAGCCAGTCCATGGTCCAAGAGATACTGTACCTCAGCCCGCATGACTTCCGTTTTGCTCGGGCTGATTCGGTAGAACGGTTGGCGAATCGGCTGGGTGTCAGGTAGCAGTTGAATGTCGTGCTGAGTCACAGTACACTCTTGGGGATCATCTCGAAACAACTCCTGATGTTCTCTGATGAGTTTGATGAGTGGAGCACTATTATCGTCCTGAAAATGATGGTGAAGGTTAGTAAGGATTTCTGAATTAGAGAGCGCTGTCTCAGTGTCAGTGCTTTCGGAAGGAGAAGCAGGGAAGGTCTCACTGTGGCTGTATGGACCTGTAAATGAGGTGAAATTGGTTAACACAGTGGGAGGAACCCCATGGTAGGGCTTGAGTAAATTAATGTGGCACAGCTGGGTCTTCCGCCGCCTATCGGGGGTCTCGAGAACGTAGTTGAAGTTGTTCCGGCACTCCTTAACACGGTAGGGTCCTGAGAACCTGTTCTGTAAAGGAGAACCTGGGATAGGGAAATAGGCAAGCACTAAGTCTCCTGGTGTAAACTTCCTTACTTTACAGTGCTGGTCGTAACGAGTCTTCATCCTCTCCTGGGCTTTCTGTAGGTTGTTGCTGGCAAAGGAATGGACCCTCTCTAGAATGTGTCGGAGATTTTGAAGATACTGGGGCACATTCTGATGCTCACTGAAGGTGGCATCACGTAGAGAATCCTTGAAAGCCTTGAGAGGTGTACGGCACTTACGTCCGTAGAGCATCTCATAAGGAGATACTCCTAGTGACTCGTTGGGAAGACTTCTGAAAATACACATGATGAGATCAATTTGCCTATCCCAATCCTTTGAGGTCTCATTACAAAACTTTTTTAAGAGTGCCTTGATGGTTTGATGACTACGCTCGAGAGAACCCTGTGAAGCAGGATGATAGGGGCTGGACAGTACCTGTTTGATGTTGAACTCCTCCAGAGTCCGTTTGAAGAGATCACTGGTGAAGTTGGTACCACAGTCGCTCTGAATCTCCCTCGGAAATCCATACTGGGTGAAGATTTTCAGTAGATTCTTCACCACTGTAGCAGCTGTAATATTTTTCACTGGAACTGCTATCGGAAATCTGGTGGTAGGACACAGGATGGTTAAGATATATGCATTGCCTGCACTGGTCCGAGGCAAAGGACCAACGCAGTCGATAATGAGCTTGTGGAACGGTTCCTCAGGCACCTGGATGGGTATCAGTGGTGCTCTGGGAATGGAAACGTTCGGTTTCCCGGCTAACTGACACACGTGGCATAATCTGACATGAGTTTTGACGTCGTTTACCATACCTGGCCAGTAGTAGTCTTGTCGAATTCCATGGTAAGTCTTGTTGAACCCGTAGTGTGACAAAGCGCCGTGGGCCAGGTGTAGAATCGTGGGCCGCAGGCTGGTAGGAATCACTAGTTGTTCAACGTCTGCCCAATCGTCCTCGTCCTTCAGTTTACTGGGTCTATACCTGCGATAGAGTATTTCGTTCTCCATAAAGAACCCAGGAACACTGTCGGATTGGGTTTCAGCCTGAAAGAATAATGGTGTCAAGGTAAGATCATCTCTCTGTAACTTACGGAACTCCACCGCGGTCAGGTTAGGGGGTAGTTTCGAAGGGTCCTGAGGGACAGCGGTAGCAGTAGAGTCAGCTGGCTGTGGTCGTGCAGCTTGAGCACGGGTGGTCACCATAACAGGAGGAGAACCTTCATCACTCTCTTGAACCTTTGCTGGAACATGTTCAAAAATCGGGTTATCCACCACAGAGTTGCTTACCTCGGATATGTCCTTGACGATCAGGTTGTTTGGTTGTTGGTCTTCTGCCAAGTCGTTGCCCAGGAGAAGTTGCACTCCAGGCATGGGAAAAGGCTTTTCCCTGACGGCGACTTGGACTTCACCGGTCACGAAGGGACAATCCAGGTAAACTCGGGCAAGTGGATAAGGAGTTGTAGCAGTAAGGTCAGTGATGAACACAGTCTCTCCTGTGTAGGCGACGTTGGGCACAGCTGATTTCAAGACGATCGATTGTAGAGCCGCTGTGTCCCGTAGGATCTTAAGTCCGAAACGTCCCTCTGAATCTGAACCGTGGGTAGAGATAGTTCCTGGATATAGATGCTTGGTAAAGAGAGAGAGATCATTAGCATGAACACCAACATTCATTACAGGCTTACCGGACTTAGGGTGAGTAGGTTTAGACTTAGGGGGTTCGATGTTACCTTTAGATTGGGACTTACCACATTTGTCAATGGTGTGTCCATATAGTCGACAATACCTGCAGTACAGTTGAGAGGTACCTTGATCTGGGCTCGCTTTCTCGTAACTGTACCAAGACTTCTTGCTGGTAGGTTCTGGAGTCAGCCGGTGGATGAGGCTGTAAGTGTCAGCTGACTTCGCGCACTTCACTAAATCCGTCTCTTCCTTGTCTGCTAAGTATAGGCGGACAGGAGGAGGTACACGTCTCAAAAATTCTTCAACCAGTATGAGGTTGACAAGCTCTGAAAAAGTAGAGACATGTGCTGCCTCCAGCCATTTCATGAAATATCTTCGTTTGGTGTTAGCAAATTCTAAGAAGGTGGTGGTACTTGCCTTGACGTAGTCACGAAACTTTCGTCGATAGCTTTCGGTGGAGAGAAGGTAGGCGTCCAACACAGCTTGTTTCAGGGTGGTGTAGTCGTTTTCCGAAGCCAAAGTGCTGAGTGTGACTGCTGCTCTACCTGTTAAATGTACTCTGAGAAGGGTAGCCCATTGGTCGTCAGGCCAATTAAGTTGATCAGCAAGGGTCTCAAAAGTGGTAAAAAACACATCAACCTCCGTTTCGAGGAACGGGGGCATTAACTTACTTGCATGGGAGATATTGAAACTGGGAGGAAGACTAGCTGCCGCTTGTTGGAGTTGAGCTTGGTGTGCAGCGTCCCTCGTGAGTTCTCGGTTACGACATTCTAGCATTGCTTCTGCCTGTCGTTTGTCGTGGTCACGTTGCATCTCGAGTCGCTGTTGGTATAAGGCCAACTCACGTTCACTTTCTTCCTTCTTCAGTGCGGCCTCTCTGTCACTTTCTTCCTTCCTCAGTGCGGCCTCTCTTTCCTTGAGGTGCAGGGCTTCTTTCGCCAGAGCAGCCTCTCGCTCTTGTTCTTCCTTTCTGAGGGCAGCTTCTTCCTTTCTGAGGGCAGCTTCACGTTCTTGTTCTTCCTTTCTGAGGGCCGCTTCACGTTCTTTGATTGCAGCTTCACGCTCTCGGATTGCAGCGGCTTCCTGTTGTTGCTGTAGCTCGATCTTGGCAAGTTCCAATTTGAGCTTTATCGCTCTCAAGTCATCCTTATCTGAAATAATGTACTGTTCATGAGTAGAAGAATCTATAATACCTTCATCAGCAAGGTGATCCAGTATCATATTATTAATGGCAAATTTGTTGGCTCCATCAGGAACTTCCAAGTGATACTCACGTGCAAGAGTTAACAAATCGACCCTCTTAGCGTGACGTAAGGTCCCTATTTCACCTTCTGGATCTGTTTTGAATGCTTGTAGGCGGAACATTGTGAAAATATAGCAAAATAAAGGGGACACGAATATACAGTGAGAATATGGTGAATGTCAGAAACAGGAAACGTGGCAACTGATACCTATCCTGTGGGGAATTATTAATAATTAAAGTTAATTCAAGGTGGTAAATGAATAAGGTCGCAGGAAATCTTGTACCTGGTACTCACTGTGGGAGGATAAAGGCAAGAAAATCCTACTAATTAGTGAAAACTAAGTTTAAAAGACAAGTGAAACACTAAATGGCTTCAAAATAAATAAGGTAGTTCAAAAAATGTAGTCATACCTTGCCAAGTCACTATAGAACATAAGCAAAGGTACCCACTGAAATTGAATATGGTATTTACAGAATTAGCGAACTTTGTGCTCACAAGAAAGAACGCCAATTCCCTACCTTAGGTAAATACCATCAGTCTGACCGACGAGTAGGGGTGCGAGTGTCAACTGGTGACGAGAACTATCGGCGAGGTCCCAATTCGCCAATAATAGTTCGTGCTAGAGGATCTAAAGCCCTCTTTTTCCTCCTAGAGTCGGATTGCAGGATTTAGGTGCTATTGACCCGGAGACAGACCACAGTACCAGGGTACCTATGTGATAATCTGTCAAAAAGTGAGAAATATCTGGGGACAAAAGATGTTAAACACGGATAATAACACGGAAGGGGGAGACGACCAATTAAGAGTATGACTGCGGCCTACAGTCACCACGTAATCCAAAGTTGTCTCACTCTCACCATATGCTATTCCCGTAATGCACAATATACACAGCACCATAGAAAATAAAAATGATTAATGTAAATAATGGAAGCAAGGGAAATGAAAGCCAAGTATGCTTACCACAATTACTAATACCTGAGTGAAGCTCCGTGGACAGGCCCCCATTTATATGTGACGGAAACGTGTTGGAAATGGTGGTCGGCAGTCTTCCAACTAGCAGGTGTCAGTGCTGGGCCACATATACTTAAATTAAAAAAAAAAAAAGAGTGACTGCGTGTCTGATAATCTGTGGTAAGGCAAGAAACACGAAAACACAAAATATAACAAAATACTTTACTTTAATATAGAAAACTCAAAATAAAATAAAGACGATACCTTGGCATATATATAATATAATGTAAAAGAAAATATATAAAATTATAACAAAGTGAAAAGGGGGGAACTGGTTACGTTAACAAAATAAAATGGTGCTGGGAATATATGCGCTAGCTAAGAACCTCTTATTTGATCACACGAGGTGGGTCAAATTCAGGTGTTCATAGCAGGAGCACGAGATATATTCTGGCTGGCAGAAATGCAAGGGACTCCAACAATAACTGGCGATGATTGTGATTGGCGAGGAACGGGAGTGGTGTGTTGGTTGGCGGCCAATGAGAACGCTGGACGGCCGCAAGTCGCTAGTTAGGCAGTTGAAGGGTTCGGCGCGTCGACCAGGTGTGCAGCAGGTGCTGGAGTGGGGGGAAGGAGGGAGTTGAGGTGCGTGTGGCTGTCTTGATATATACGTTTAGCCACTACAAAACGTATCTTGCATATTGTTGAGGACGTGACGAATCAAGGAGATAGCAGGCTAAATCTCTGATAAGAGATTATCGTCACAGTCTGTTTTCCTTAACAAAACATCGAAGACAATATTCTCTGAAAAATGGTCTTTTTTACAAATTTCTTCATAAACATATAAATAAACTTCTATGATTATTTGAAACTCTGAAATATTTTCTTAAAACTGAACTCTGAAAAATTTGAATTTCCCCCATTTGAATTTTCCCCATAAGAATTGTTAACAAACTTCTATGAAATCATTTTCCTCATAAGAACTCTTAACAAACTTTTATGAACATATTATCAGAAAATGGTATTTGAAAATACACGGTTTCGAAAACTGGCAAAATATGTCCGTAGAGTTTACCCCGAAACTGCCTGACTTAAACACTATATTTCTAATTTTCTTTCTACAAGATTTTCCTACTTATTTTCCTCATAAGAACTCTTAACAAACTTCTAAAATTTTAGAAATTATTTTCCAAATAAGAATTCCCTAATTCCAAATCAGTGACTGGCCAAATTCACCAGGAAACCCTGAAGAGCTAAACGGAAAGTTGAATTTCTCCCATAAGAACTCTTAACAAACTTCTATGAACATATTTACATCATAAGAACTCTTAACAAACTTTTAAAATGTTAGAAATTATTTTCCACATAAGAATTCCCTAATTCCAAATCAGTGACTTGGCAAATTCACCTGGAAACCCTGAAGAGCTAAACGGGAATTTTCCAAAAAAACAAAAGTTCCCGTTTAGCTCTTCATCCCTACTACTCCACATCCCCCACACATCGCCCACGTCCCCCCCACACAACACCCACGTCCCCCACACACCACCCATGCCCCCCCCCCACACACCACCCATGCCCCCCCCCCAAACAACACCAACGTCCCCATGCACCACCCAAGTCCCCCCCACACACCACCCACGTCCGTCTACATAGCACTAACTGTTGCCCTCGTGTGTGACACAGATCATAGACTACGAGGGGCGTGCGGGCGTGACCATAGAGACAGAGGCGGGTCGAGATACAGTGAGTCACCTGCTGGTGAAGGAGGCGGGACCCAGCGACTCCGGCAAGTACACCTGCCGTCCCTCCAACGGTCACGACGCCTCTGTTGTCCTCAACGTCCTCAACGGTGAGTCTCCTCCCTGTTGTTTGGCTACTCCTTCCGTCCCTCCAACGGTCACGAGGCCTCTGTTGTCCTCAACGGTCAGTCTCCTCCCTGTTGTTTGGCTCCAACAGTGAGGGTGGTGTTCTGTTCCTCTCACCAGTCAGTCTGTTCCACCCACCATTCAGTCTGTTCCACACACCAGTCAGTCTGTTCCACACACCAGTCAGTCTGTTCCCACCCACCAGTCAGTCTGTTCCACACACCAGTCAGTCTGTTCCTCTCACCAGTCAGTCTGTTCCACTCACCAGTCAGTCTGTTTCACACACCAGACAGTCTGTTCTACACACCAGTCAGTCTGTTCCACTCACCAGTCAGTCTGTTCCACTCACCAGTCAGTCTGTTCCACTCACCAGTCAGTCTGTTCCACACACCAGTCAGTCTGTTCCACCCACCAGTCAGTCTGTTCCACTCACCAGTCAGTCTGTTCCACACACGAGTCAGTCTGTTCCACGCATCAGTCATTCTGTTCCACTCACTAGTCAGTCTGTTCCACACACCAGTCAGTCTGTTCCACACACCAGTCAGTCTGTTCCATTCACCAGTCAGTCTGTTCCACTCACCAGTCAGTCTGTTTCACACACCAGACAGTCTGTTCTACACACCAGTCAGTCTGTTCCACTCACTAGTCAGTCTGTTCCACTCACCAGTCAGTCTGTTCCACTCACCAGTCAGTCTGTTCCACACACCAGTCAGTCTGTTCCACTCACAAGTCAGTCTGTTCCACTCACCAGTGAGTCTGTTTCACTCACCAGTCAGTCTGTTCCACTCGCCAGTCAGTCTGTTCCACACACCAGTCAGTCTGTTCCACCCACCAGTCAGTCTGTTTCACACACCAGTCAGTCTGTTCCACCCACCAGTCAGCCTGTTCCACTCACCAGTCAGTCTGTTCCACACACCAGTCAGTCTGTTAGACTCACCAGTCAGTTTGTTCCACTAACCAATCAGTCTGTTCCACACACCAGTCAGTCTGTTTCACCCACCAGTCAGTCTGTTCCACACATACCAGTCAGTCTGTTAGACTCACCAGTCAGTCTCTTGCACACACCAGTCAGTCTGTTCCACACACCAGTCAGTCTGTTCCACCCACCAGTCTGTTCCACACACCAGTCAGTCTGTTCCACTAACCAATCAGTCTGTTCCACACACCAGTCAGTCTGTTTCACCCACCAGTCAGTCTGTTCCACACATACCAGTCAGTCTGTTAGACTCACCAGTCAGTCTGTTGCACACACCAGTCAGTCTGTTCCACACACCAGTCAGTCTGTTCCACCCACCAGTCTGTTCCACTCACCAGTCAGTCTGTTCCACACACCAGTCAGTCTGTTAGACTCACCAGTCAGTCTGTTCCACTCACCAGTCAGTCTGTTCCACTCACCAGTCAGTCTGTTCCACACACCAGTCAGTCTGTTAGACTCACCAGTAGTCTGTTCCACACACCAGTCAGTCTGTTCCACACACCAGTCAGTCTGTTCCACTCACCAGTCAGTCTGTTCCACACACCAGTCAGTCTGTTCCACACATCAGTCAGTCTGTTCCACACACCAGTCAGTCTGTTAGACTCACCAGTCAGTCTGTTCCACTCACCAGTCAGTCTGTTCCACACACCAGTCAGTCTGTTCCACACACCAGTCAGTCTGTTCCACACACCAGTCAGTCTGTTCCACACACCAGTCAGTCTGTTCCACACACCAGTCAGTCTGTTCCACTCACCAGTCAGTCTGTTCCACACACACCAGTCAGTCTGTTAGACTCTCCAGTCAGTCTGTTCCACACACCAGTCAGTCTGTTCCACTCACCAGTCAGTCTGTTCCACTCACCAGTCAGTCTGTTCCACTCACCAGTCAATCTGTTCCACTCACCAGTCAGTCTGCTCCACCCACCAGTCTGTCTGTTCCCACACACCAGTCAGTCTGTTAGACTCACCAGTCTGTTCCACACACCAGTCAGTCTGTTCCACCCACCAGTCAGTCTGTTCCACCCACCAGTCAGTCTGTTCCACCCACCAGTCAGTCTGTTTCACCCACCAGTCAGTCTGTTCCACCCACCAGTCAGTCTGTTCCACCCACCAGTCAGTCTGTTCCACCCACCAGTCAGTCTGTTCCACCCACCAGTCAGTCTGTTCCACCCACCAGTCAGTCGGTTTCACCCACCAGTCAGTCTGTTCCACCCACCAGTCAGTCTGTTCCACCCACCAGTCAGTCTGTTCCACCCACCAGTCAGTCTGTTTCACCCACCAGTCAGTCTGTTCCACCCACCAGTCAGTCTGTTCCACTCACCAGTCAGTCTGTTCCACTCACCAGTCAGTCTGTTCCATTCACCAGTCAATCTGTTCCACTCACCAGTCAGTCTGTTCCACACACCAGTCAGTCTGTTCCACACACCAGTCAGTCTGTTCCACACACCAGTCAGTCTGTTAGACTCACCAGTCAGTCTGTTCCACACACCAGTCAGTCTGTTCCACCCACCAGTCAGTCTGTTTCACCCACCAGTCAGTCTGTTCCACCCACCAGTCAGTCTGTTCCACTCACCAGTCAGTCTGTTCCACTCACCAGTCAGTCTGTTCCACTCACCAGTCAATCTGTTCCACTCACCAGTCAGTCTGTTCCACACACCAGTCAGTCTGTTCCACACACCAGTCAGTCTGTTCCACACACCAGTCAGTCTGTTAGACTCACCAGTCAGTCTGTTCCACTCACCAGTCAGTCTGTTCCACACACCAGTCAGTCTGTTCCACACACCAGTCAGTCTGTTCCACACACCAGTCAGTCTGTTCCACACACCAGTCAGTCTGTTCCACTCACCAGTCAGTCTGTTTCACACACCAGACAGTCTGTTCTACACACCAGTCAGTCTGTTCCACTCACCAGTCAGTCTGTTCCACTCACCAGTCAGTCTGTTCCACTCACCAGTCAGTCTGTTCCACACACCAGTCAGTCTGTTCCACTCACCAGTCAGTCTGTTCCACTCACCAGTGAGTCTGTTTCACTCAGCAGTCAGTCTGTTCCACTCGCCAGTCAGTCTGTTCCACACACCAGTCAGTCTGTTCCACCCACCAGTCAGTCTGTTACACACACCAGTCAGTCTGTTCCACCCACCAGTCAGCCTGTTCCACTCACCAGTCAGTCTGTTCCACACACCAGTCAGTCTGTTAGACTCACCAGTCAGTCTGTTCCACTAACCAATCAGTCTGTTCCACACACCAGTCAGTCTGTTTCACCCACCAGTCAGTCTGTTCCACACACACCAGTCAGTCTGTTCCACCCGCCAGTCAGTCTGTTTCACCCACCAGTCAGTCTGTTCCACCCACCAGTCTGTTCCACTCACCAGTCAGTCTGTTCCACACACCAGTCAGTCTGTTAGACTCACCAGTCAGTCTGTTCCACTCACCAGTCAGTCTGTTCCACTCACCAGTCAGTCTGTTCCACACACCAGTCAGTCTGTTAGACTCACCAGTCAGTCTGTTCCACACACCAGTCAGTCTGTTCCACACACCAGTCAGTCTGTTCCACTCACCAGTCAGTCTGTTCCACTCACCAGTCAGTCTGTTCCACACACCAGTCAGTCTGTTCCACACACCAGTCAGTCTGTTCCACACACCAGTCAGTCTGTTCCACTCACCAGTCAGTCTGTTCCACCCACCAGTCAGTCTGTTCCACTCACCAGTCAGTCTGTTCCACACACCAGTCAGTCTGTTCCACACACCAGTCAGTCTGTTCCACACACCAGTCAGTCTGTTCCACCCACCAGTCAGTCTGTTCCACACACCAGTCAGTTTGTTCCACCCACCAGTCAGTCTGTTCCACACACCAGTCAGTCTGTTCCACACACCAGTCAGTCTGTTCCACCCACCAGTCAGTCTGTTCCATTCACCAGTCAGTCTGTTCCACACACACCAGTCAGTCTGTTAGACTCTCTAGTCAGTCTGTTCCACACACCAGTCAGTCTGTTCCACTCACCAGTCAGTCTGTTCCACTCACCAGTCAGTCTGTTCCACTCACCAGTCAATCTGTTCCACTCACCAGTCAGTCTGCTCCACCCACCAGTCTGTCTGTTCCACACACACACCAGTCAGTCTGTTAGACTCACCAGTCTGTTCCACACACCAGTCAGTCTGTTCCACTCACCAGTCAGTCTGTTCCACCCACCAGTCAGTCTGTTCCACCCACCAGTCAGTCTGTTCCACCCACCAGTCAGTCTGTTTCACCCACCAGTCAGTCTGTTCCACCCACCAGTCAGTCTGTTCCACCCACCAGTCAGTCTGTTCCACTCACCAGTCAGTCTGTTCCACTCGCCAGTCAGTCTGTTCCATTCACCAGTCAATCTGTTCCACTCACCAGTCAGTCTGTTCCACACACCAGTCAGTCTGTTCCACACACCAGTCAGTCTGTTCCACACACCAGTCAGTCTGTTAGACTCACCAGTCAGTCTGTTCCACACACCAGTCAGTCTGTTCCACCCACCAGTCAGTCTGTTTCACCCACCAGTCAGTCTGTTCCACCCACCAGTCAGTCTGTTCCATTCACCAGTCAATCTGTTCCACTCACCAGTCACTCTGTTCCACACACCAGTCAGTCTGTTCCACACACCAGTCAGTCTGTTCCACACACCAGTCAGTCTGTTAGACTCACCAGTCAGTCTGTTCCACTCACCAGTCAGTCTGTTCCACACACCAGTCAGTCTGTTTCACACACCAGTCAGTCTGTTCCACACACCAGTCAGTCTGTTCCACACACCAGTCAGTCTGTTCCACACACCAGTCAGTCTGTTCCACTCACCAGTCAGTCTGTTCCACACACACACACACCAGTCAGTCTGTTAGACTCTCCAGTCAGTCTGTTCCACACACCAGTCAGTCTGTTCCACTCACCAGTCAGTCTGTTCCACTCACCAGTCAGTCTGCTCCACCCACCAGTCTGTCTGTTCCACACACACCAGTCAGTCTGTTAGACTCACCAGTCTGTTCCACACACCAGTCAGTCTGTTCCACTCACCAGTCAGTCTGTTCCACCCACCAGTCAGTCTGTTCCACCCACCAGTCAGTCTGTTCCACCCACCAGTCAGTCTGTTTCACCCACCAGTCAGTCTGTTCCACCCACCAGTCAGTCTGTTCCACTCACCAGTCAGTCTGTTCCACTCACCAGTCAGTCTGTTCCATTCACCAGTCAATCTGTTCCACTCACCAGTCAGTCTGTTCCACACACCAGTCAGTCTGTTCCACACACCAGTCAGTCTGTTCCACACACCAGTCAGTCTGTTAGACTCACCAGTCAGTCTGTTCCACACACCAGTCAGTCTGTTCCACCCACCAGTCAGTCTGTTTCACCCACCAGTCAGTCTGTTCCACCCACTAGTCAGTCTGTTCCACTCACCAGTCTGTCTGTTCCACTCACCAGTCAGTCTGTTCCACTCACCAGTCAATCTGTTCCACTCACCAGTCAGTCTGTTCCACACACCAGTCAGTCTGTTCCACACACCAGTCAGTCTGTTCCACACACCAGTCAGTCTGTTAGACTCACCAGTCAGTCTGTTCCACTCACCAGTCAGTTTGTTCCACACACCAGTCAGTCTGTTCCACACACCAGTCAGTCTGTTCCACACACCAGTCAGTCTGTTCCACACACCAGTCAGTCTGTTCCACACACCAGTCAGTCTGTTCCACACACCAGTCAGTCTGTTCCACACACCAGTCAGTCTGTTCCACACACCAGTTAGTCTGTTCCACACACCAGTCAGTCTGTTCCACACACCAGTCAGTCTGTTCCACACACCAGTCAGTCTGTTCCACACACCAGTCAGTCTGTTCCACACACCAGTCAGTCTGTTCCACACACCAGTCAGTCTGTTCCACTCACCAATCAGTCTGTTCCACTCACCATGTAACAAACTTGGTTTTGTTGTAGAAATTATTTATTATAGATCTGGCATAAATGATACATGGGGCCACGTGGTTTGGAAAGTGGAAAGTTGAAGCGAGGCGAGAGTTACCTGACTTGGGAGAGAAAAGGTGATCCCTGGAGATTAGGGCAGAGTTGTGGAAGCGACGTATGCCTTGTATTTAAAGCTCCTCCTTGTATTTAAAGCTCCAGCTCCTCCTTGTATTTAAAACTCCAGCTCCTCCTTGTATTTAAAGTATTACTTTTGAGAAATTTTTGTATTAAAGTAACTGTAAATAATAACCTATTTTGTTAAGTACTTAGATGAACTTAACGTCATTTAGGAATGACGAATCAAATCTCCTCTTTAGTTCAAGATCAGTTGACTCTGGTAGATTTGGCACCTCCGGCCAGGCCAGGTCGCCAGAGACGCTCATCTCACCCCCACCTCCATTCAAGACTCCACCTTTTGTTAATTCCGTAGAGAAATTCAAGTTATCATTCAGTATTGTACCTTATAACTTACCTGCTCAAGTATCTAGAGATTCTTCAATTTTTGGAATGATGATTAAGTTACCTTCAGTGACGTCATGTAGAGTAGAGGGTACTACTTCGCCTGGCGACGTACCTGACCTACCAGGGGCCAAGGTTAGGCCCCCGACGTACCACAGTTTTCAATATTGTTTAATTCATAAAGTACAAATTCAGATCTCTAGCAAATATTGTAATTGGAAATAGCCTTTCCCCAAGATGTCTAATAGAATTACCATCAGTTTAATAACAATTCAACCATCTTGGGTGACAAGGACTTAGAGATTAGTTTGTTCAATTTAAACCCTGCTTAGAAATTTGATAACCAGGCGGAGTAATACTAGCCTAGGACAGCTCTCTCTACTTGCGAGGAGTAGGCTAGGGGACAGTTTGGTTTCGGTAGCAGCTCTCGGAGGTCTCCATCTTACCCCCCAAGACCAGGCTATCATCAGACGGGCTCCTTAGATTATGGTAGAGTGCTAAGGAGTGTGGTACAGTTAGATATTCATTTTCTTTGCGTCTCGGACCATTTTAGATTAGGAAGTGTTAAATTAGGGAGTGATTTTTATTATTTACTTTTTATAGCTTTGCATCAATAAACTTTGATTAAGATTCTCCTTTTGTATTTTTGAGTATTTCCATGGATAATATTACATGTGATTGTCTTTGCCATTTTATATCCACGAGTCTGCATTATTGGGCTAAATAGATAGCCGGTTATCAAGTCAGCCTAATCTCTCTCAATATCAGAGATACTCCCTTGTTTTAGTTTAATCCCTCACACTTAACGTAAACTAATACCTCCCGTTCCGCGAAATTGAGGATGACCTACTTCAAGGGTTAATGGTTAATTAATTGATCCAAACCCTGATTAATTAACAGCATTGGTTTTTGGTTTAGTGGTGGCGGCGAACTGAGATCCTTGAGCGTGTTAGAGCCTAGAGCCTGGCCTGGTCGACGACCGGGCCGCGGGGACGCTAAGCCCCGGAAGCACCTCAAGGTAGTAATGGCGTCTCGTGCTCTGAAGTTCCTAAGGCGGTCGAACGTCTGAGGTCACGAGGCGTGGACTAAGCTAAGAGTTAGCTCGGGGGTCTTGGAGTTTAAGTTTATTTACGGGCAGAGTAGTGGACAAGAGAGAGTTATTACCACGTCCCGTGTTACAATATCAGTCTGTTCCACTCACCAGTCAGTCTGTTCCACACACCAGTCAGTCTGAACCGGCTCCCTGTTGGATTCAAGTTGTCCAGTTCCCCCTCCTCGGGACAGAATCTCATATCTAAATTCATTTCACTGATGCCTGATAGAATGGGTTTTATTTAGTTTATTTGAAAACTCGTAATTTAATTTATAGAATCATTTTCTAATATATTCAGTCGTCAGACTGATGCTGTTACAGTTATAATGTGTAATCAGGTTTTGTACGAGATGAATTAAGGTGACTTAGTACAACATTTGCTGTAATGCGTTTTCTAGAGAGAATTTGTCATGTATTCCCTCCTTGTGGAGGCAACTTATTTAATTTAATTTATAATTTGATTAACACAAGATTAGCAGTAAATTCTTACTGCATGTTGTGTTGAAGATATTATACATGATGTGATGCGTTTTCTCACGTAAGGATTAGTCAAGGGCTCCAAGAACTGTAATCCTTTCTCCAGTGAACATGGTACGTCCTGTCCTAGGTTAATGTCATGTGTTTCCCCTGAGAAGCATTCAGAAGTGAGGTCATTGATGCAAATCATTGTACATTTCGACCAATGATAGCTGGCCTTAATGTCGCCTGTACCCAATGACTAAGAGACATCACATGTAGTAATGACAGAAAATGAGTGAACATCATTGAGCATCACATTACTTCGTGTTTGAAATATTTTTGTTTACATATAGGAAAAGAATTATCATGTTTTATAGCTTAGTTATAATTAAACTCCACAAAACTATGCACCACTCTCAAGGCCAGGATAATGAGTCTCGGGGCCAGGATAATGACTCAGTGCCAGGATAATAAGTCTCGGGGCCAGGATAATGACTCAGTGCCAGGATAATAAGTCTCGGGGCCAGTATAATGACTCAGGGCCAGAATAATGAGTGTCGGGGCCAGAATAATGACTCTCAGGGCCAGGATAATGATTCACAGGGGCAAGGATAATGACTCAGGGCCAGAATAATGACTCACAGGGCAAGGATAGTGATTCATTGCCAGGATAATACTCAGGGCCAGGATAATGACTATGGGCCATGATAATGACTCTCAGGGCCAGGATAATGAGTCTCAGGGCCAGGATAATGACTCGGGACCCGGATAATGACTCTAAGGGTCAGGATAATGATTCTCAGGGCCAGGATAATGACTGTCCGGGCCAGGATAATGACTGTCCAGGCCAGGATAATGACTCAGGGCCAGGATAATGACACTCAAGGCCAGGATAATGACTCATAGGGCAAGGGTAAATGACTCTCAGGGCCTGGATAATAACTCAGGGCCGGGATAATGATTCTCAGGGCCAAGATAATGACTCAGGGCCAGAATAATGACTCATTGCCAGGATAATGACTTTCAGGGCCAGGATAATGACTCTCAGGGCCAGGATAATGACTCTCAGGGCCAGGATAATGACTCTCAGGGCAAGGATAATGACTCTCATTGCCAGGATAACGACTCTCAGGGCCAGGATTATGATTCTCAGGGTCAGGATAATGACTCATTATCTCTATTCTGAACTTGACGTGCTCTAATTTTCATTCTTAATTGTGAGATTGACAAATCGCCAGGAATCTCTGTTATTCATATGGTCTTAGCAAATTAACTTTAAGGATTACTTCTGGTCTCACCGCCTACAGGCGAGTCCTGACCACCGTCAACTAACTCTGGTCTTCCTACCCCTACAGGCGAGTCCTGACGCACCGTCAACTAACTCTGGTCTTCCTACTCCTACAGGCGAGTCCTGACCCACCGTCAACTAACTCTGGTCTTCCTACCCCTACAGGCGAGTCCTGACGCACCGTCAACTAACTCTGGTCTTCCTACTCCTACAGGCGAGTCCTGACCCACCGTCAACTAACTCTGGTCTTCCTACCCCTACAGGCGAGTCCTGACCCACCGTCAACTAACTCCGGTCTTCCTACCCCTACAGGGGAGTCCTGACCCACCGTCAACTAACTCTGGTCTTCCTACCCCTACAGGCGAGTCCTGACCCACCGTCAACTAACTCTGGTCTTCCTACCCCTACAGGGGAGTCCTGACCCACCGTCAACTAACTCTGGTCTTCCTACCCCTACAGGCGAGTCCTGACCCACCGTCAACTAACTCTGGTCTTCCTACTCCTACAGGGGAGTCCTGACCCACCGTCAACTAACTCTGGTCTTCCTACCCCTACAGGCGAGTACCACGCTGCTATGCAGACAAACAGAGGCGCCGGGTGGGCGAGCTGGGAGGCCCTGGTCCTGAAGTTGGCGTTACTCCATGCTCTCTTCCTCCTCCGTTCGTAACACACGCGTGTCCCGTTCTCCAGACACGCTCTCAGGCCTACTCCTCCACTCCACGTCTTCGATTATTGCTGCACGTCGCAGTCCCCCAAACACCACGTCGCTGTCCTGGAAGCTCTCTCGCTCTTCTTGGTTCAACAGACTTGCTGGTGATTGGAGTTTTATATCCAGTGGAATGTTGTTATTCAGATGATTGGTGCTATTTAGATTGGTCATTTATAGTTAAATTGAGAAAAATGATTTTTTAGACACTTATATCTTAAAATTATTGTATTCTTAAACCTTAACGAAATATTCTGAAAATACAGTTAATACATTGAAACAGCTAAACTTCCTGAAACTGATGTAACAAATTTTAAGTTAAAATTCATACTGACAAAAGGAGCTCAACATGAAATTAAACAATAAGACTTAAATTAAATCCCAAAATCTCATAAACCAAGAAAATCGGTACCAAACTTTGATAATGCTAACTTACCAAGAGAACATCGACAACTCCAGAATGAACCAAGAGAGAGTTCCCAGAGCCAAGACAGCCAATCCTGAGGAAAGTTGAGAGGGAGAAGCATCGCAGAGGGTCACTTTAGGTCTCCTGCTTGACCTGACCTCTGACCTCTGGCAGGGAGGAGAGACATTGTTGACACTGCCCCCGTGACCTAAGGACTCTGGCATAATTATCGCTCCACAAGTTAGCTGAAGTTATATGGCAAAATCCCTGGCCATAGTTCTCAAGCTGACCATCACGTCTAGTTGCCACAGTGCAAGTAAGCTACTGGAAGTGCGAGTTACCTTCAGTATGTCCTGAGTATATTCTGAGTATATGCATGTCATTCCAAGTATGGCTTACATCTTGCAAGGTTTGCATCACATGTGGACTCCTGACACGATATGTGGATGACACCCAGCATGACGTGTTGACAACATAAACATGTACAGAAATATGGGTGTTGATGTATGTAAATATGATGAAACATTTACCCATTTAAAGGACATTGCAATACTCGATACCCGTTGGTGCCGATTTTGTGGTGATTTTTAACTTGTATATTTAAGATAAAAAAAACAGGTTAAGTGCTCCTCAAATGAAGCATGTGAGAAAATATTTATTGTACCTGTGTTAAAATAAAAATAATGACAATGGTGTTTGCTACGTAATCATAGCAGTGTAGTGCGAGTTCTCGAACTAATTAACATTAGTCATTTTTATACCAATTTTACCATCCATAGTGTCTCTTCTGGAATTTTGTTGAACAATTAAAATGTTTCAAATGGTTAACTACATAATTAATAGCCATATGCATCTGTAATTGAGTAACCACACAATAAATTATACCCAATAAACGAGATATTTCTTACATTAAAGAACAGTATTTCATCGGTGACAAGTGAGTGTCTTTACTATTCAAGCTTTATGGAAATAACAAAAATGTAATAAATAAAACATCAATATCATGCATCAAACTGTGCAATATGAGGCAATACACCTGAAGCCCTCTCTGCAGGTCACATGTGAAAGATTTTACATGAATATTATTTCATATATTCAGGTCATATCTGCAAAGAAGTAAAAAGAACATATAATGTTTTATATTTTAAAATGTTAAATAATATTCATGCAGATATTGTATTGCTTATTGAATAAAGATTTACCACAAAATAGCCTAACATAATCCTACCTCTCAGCCAATAATGTTACTCAAGCTCTGCCATTGGACATTTATTTTACTACATACGTTGTTTTCTGCGAAGCTTAACTTCGAAATTTGTTATCAATATTCGCGCTGAATTTTTAATAGCTATTGTTAATTCGTTGTGCGGATCATTTAATAAGATAATTGTTCCATCCATAAAGCCTGGATTGTTAGGTGATGGTGCGCCCAACAACTCGATATTGAGCTCCTCGAGTTGCGGTGCAAAGGCTGTGATATGAACCTGATAGTGATTGCTACGTCTCTATGTCTCTGTCTGTGTCTATATACTCACCTAGTTGTGATGCGGGGGTTGAGCTCTGGCTCTTTAGTTCCGCCTCTCAACTGTCAATCAACTGGTGTACAGGTGCAGACGAGGAGTCACAATAACCTGGCTGAAATATGTTGTTATTGTCACAATCGATTTGAGAATGATCCAGGACGGACCGAAACGTCGTTGTCCCTTCACTCTCTAGTGTGTGGTTTGGTCAACTGATGTACAGATTCCTGAGCCTACTGGGCTCTATTATATCTGCATTTGAAACTGTGTATGGAGTCAGCCTCCACCACTTCACTGCTTAACGTATTCCATCTGTTAACTACTCTGACACTGAAAAAGTTCTTTCACGTGTGAAAGAACTTTCACATGTGAAACATGGACACACATTTGTCCATGTGTCTGTGTGACGCCTGAGGCAGACGTTACCTCAACAGCAAAATTCCATTACGTAGAATAATAGAAACGATTGAAATAAAGCTACAAGAATTATGTAGAATCCAGAAGAGGCAGAAAGAGCAAAACGCCACCAGCGAAACAGAGAAATCCGAAATACATTTTCTCCTATGCAAAATCTAGAACAAAGACTACATTCAGTATTTAGCCCCTACGAAAGGGAGATTGAATTTTCACGGATGACATCAAAGAAATGAGCGAAATACCGAGGCAGCAGAATAGTAGCTGTACGTACCTGTGTAAAATATAATTATCCTCTCCTTACGAATAATGTCAACTATCAGTGAAGGATGGTTTAGACAGTGATGGTCCAGTTGTATACAACACCTCTCTATGTTGCAACGTCCTTATTTGGTCCAGTTGTATACAACACCTCTCTATGTTGCAACGTCCTTATTTGGTCCAGTTGTATACAACACCTCTCTATGTTGCAACGTCCTTATTTGGTCCAGTTGTATACAACACCTCTATGTTGCAACGTCCTTATTTGGTCCAGTTGTATACAACACCTCTCTATGTTGCAACGTCCTTATTTGGAAATTCCAAATGCAGCTACCAGTACCTCTATCATAGCAGTTACAATACTGCAGCTACCAGCACCTCTATCACAGCAGTTACAATACTGCAGCTACCAGCACCTCTATCACAGCAGTTACAATACTGCAGCTACCAGCACCTCTATCACAGCAGTTACAATACTGCAGCTACCAGCACCTCTATCATAGCAGTTACAATACTGCAGCTACCAGCACCTCTATCATAGCAGTTACAATACCGCAGCTACCAGCACCTCTATCATAGCAGTTACAATACACATAAGAATGAGTGATATTGGGACGTAACCGAGAGTGATAATTTTATTTAAAGCATCAACAGTGTTCGAGTTCACATGTGTGTGTTCCTAAATCTATATCATAAGTCTTTCTCAGGACAGCACTGTTGAAACAATCTACAGGTGATTCCTTATAAAGATATTAATGAGCCCAAAATAGAGCAGTTTATTGTATCTCAGATCTGTATTCACCTTAAAAATCTCTAAGTGAGTGGGACAAATCTGTAAGGGAGTGGGACAAAATCTGTAAGGGAGTGGGACAAAATCTGTAAGGGAGTGGGACAAAATCTCTAAGGGGTGGGACAAAATCTCTAAGGGGGTGGGACAAAATCTCTAAGGGGTGGGACAAAATCTCTAAGGGGTGGGACAAAATCTCTAAGGGGTGGGACAAAATCTCTAAGGGGGTGGGACAAAATCTCTAAGGGGTGGGACAAAATCTCTAAGGGGTGGGACAAAATCTCTAAGGGGTGAGACAAAATCTCTAAGGGGTGGGACAAAATCTCTAAGGGGTGAGACAAAATCTCTAAGGGGTGGGACAAAATCTCTAAGGGGTGGGACAAAATCTCTAAGGGGTGGGACAAAATTCACCCCTAAAACATTTTATGGAGGCGTGTGCCCGATGAATACTTGAGACTGTCGATAAGCAGGACAAGACGACACGGGTGGAAGCCTGACACACAAATGAGCCGGAGGAATATAAGGAAATACTCATACCCTGCACCGGAAGTCAACCAGTGGAATGCACTGAGAGAAGAAGTTGAGGAAGCCACCTCCATACACAACTTCAACGCAACAGTCGACCAAGTATTTGAACCTCAGAAGAAGTTAAACTGTAACGGAACATTAAAACAACGCCAGTAAACGGGGCATCAAGAGCTATACCTCACTTCCCTGCACACACACTAGTAGGTAAGTACTCACAGGTAAGTTGAGGGTAAACATTATTTAAGAAAATTTCAGTTAGAAACTTTATTTCATGATCATAACTAAACCAAATAGAGCAAAGAGAACAAGCTCTATTAACCAGGGTTCTGATTGATTTCTTTATATTAATCAAAAAACAAAAGAATGAGAATTTACACGCAGGCGATGAGTCACAATAACGTGGCTAAAGTATGTTGACCAGACCACACCCTAGAAGGTGAAGGGACGACGACGTTTCGGTCCGTCCTGGACCATTCTCAAGTCGATTGTGAATGAGACAATCGACTTGAGAATCGAGAATTAACACCTTACGCAAATAAGGTTTGTTCTCAAGGAACAAAAGTATTAAAACCATTTTCGTTAGCTGGTTAACGATAATAGTTTTATTAGTTTTTCATAGAATTGTTTCAACTTGAATTGTTTAGCGTTGTTTGCAATCTTTCTAATAATTTCTACCGTCTTGTGTTACTTTATATGACTTGCCCTATAAGAGAAAACATTGTTTTCCCTTTTCTTTGTCAAAAACTTTAAGTTTAACAGTGTTGTCACTGCTTACATTGAAAGGTGTACATCGCTTCTTACTGTAGATGCAATGAGAGTTTACTTTTACTCAAAACAATGTTCAGGACATAAGTATACTTGCTGCAGGGAGGCCTTTATCCCAGTACTAAACCAAGCCAAGTAGTTGTTATGCATATTACTTTCGCCATGAGTTAAGCTTTGGCCTTTGTCTCTTTTATTTTGCTGTCATTTAGTAATATATTTTGCCTTCATAAATTATTAACTGTTTTTCTAACTTGAACATCTATCAACGTATGTTTCTTGATTGTTATGCTTTTTATCTTTAACTTCGATTTCCAGCAATGTTTTCCTTAATTAATTTTGTGTGACTTTTCCTTAATTGATTATGTGTGAAGCCTCCTGTAACCATAGATGCAGTGTGCATTACCTTTCTGTATCGCCAAACTAAGGCGTTTAAAGAGGAAACTGACAGCGCTAGGGTCTCTAGTTGCTTCAGTTATATTAGAACCCAACTCCTTCAAAAAACTTGCAGCACTTCTACCCCAGGCACTAAGTGTCTCTGAGGCAATGGGGAGTGGTGTATTGTATTGTACAAAATTGTAGTGGTGATCACGATCTCTGTATTTACCAGACTTGGCTGCATCCTGGTGATTGGCAGCACCGCCCGGCTGTGCATCACTGAAGTCAACATAGGTGTTGCCTAAAGTTGAAACGCACTTGTAGTCCCACACCAACTGTCTACCATTCTTCCAGGGGTTCACCGTGCTCCCGTCTGGGCGACCGACAGTCTCGTCAGAGTTGCACGGCATTAGGTAATAAGATTCTCTCTCTCTACTCGACAGCCAACTGTAGTAAGGCTTCTTTTAATAATGGCATTTACCTCGCTGTGTCTTGCATGCCATCCTCCTTTCCTTCGGCATACCAGGCTATGCCGTCCTTACCTGTCGGCATCTGTCTCGCTGCAAATACACCTGTATTCGGTGTGCAATGGGGTAGCGAGATGGAGAACCACAGCAAATCGGAGGGCCTGCGTTGTGAGACGAGTGCCGGTTGCTGACTTTTGGGGGTTGCTAATAGGAAGTCACCAGGATGGGGAGCTGCTACAGATCTAAGTCGGGCAGTGTCATGTGGTGTTGTCACAGCTTCTAGGCATGTCACAGCTTCTTGGGCTACAATGGGGCCATCCCAGCTGAACTGCTTGTAAGCATCAGAAGGTGGTGGTTAGAGTGATGGTCCTGTAAGAGAGACCCATTTGATGGTGGCTTCTGTCATGCTGGGATCTTGTACCCCTGCCTGTTGACCTACGTAATCGGGTAGGATTTCTTCACCAAGTTGTCAGACGCTACTGAAGATGACAGGAATGTTGGTACAGCAATTTGTGTTGCTGTGTGAACGCCGAGATGCCCAAGTCTGACAGGAAGGGAGGCTTGTTTCCACTGAGTCACTGAAAGAAAGGTTGAAGGCTATTTCTAACATTGATTTCAGCAAGCTGTCGTACTCTTCTAATTTAATGTTACTGAACAATGGCGAATATGTAAGAAAGTAGGTCAGCCTGGGGAGGGACAAGCATCTGGTGATGAGGTAAAGTGCATCATGAGCATCGATGTCTTCAATCCTCTCATTCATCCTCTTCAGATCTTCTTACACTGACCATTCGATGGCTTCCACCCCCAACCCCCACACCCGCAAGGGGAGCTCCCAGGAGTGTGCTGTAGCTTTCAGTGGAGAGAAGGTAGGCGTCCAACACTGCTTGCTTCAGGGTCTGGTAGTCATTCTCAGATGCCAAAGTACTGAGGGTGACTGAAGCTCTACCTGTGAGATGTACTCTGAGAAGGGTAGCCAATTGGTCGGCAGGCCAGATAAGTTGATTAGGAAGGGTCTCAAAGGTGGTAGAAAAGACATCAATCTCTGTCTCTACGAACGGTGGCATTAACTTACTTGCATGGGAGACATTGAAACTTACTGGAAGACTGGCAGTAGCTTGCTGGCGTTGAGCTTGGTGTGTAGTTTCCAACTCTAGTTCTTGTCGACGACATGCTAGAGCCAGATCCGCTTGCTGTTTGTCGTGCTCGCGTTGCATCTCCAGATGACGTTGTTTGAGGGCCAGCTCACGTTCCTTGAGGGCGGCCTCTCTATCACTTTCTTCTTTCCTCAGGGCGGCCTCTCGTTCCTTGAGGTGGAGAGCTTCCTTTGCCAGGGCCGCCTCACGTTCCTGTTCTTCTTTCTTGTTGGCAGCTGCTTCCTTTTGTTGCTCCCGGTCGATCTTGGCAAGTTCGAGTTTGAGTTTCATAGTTGCCAAATTATGTTTATCTGCAATAGTGTAATGTTCGTGAGTGTCAGAGTCTATTACCCCTTCATCTAAAAAGTGATCTAAGAGAATGTTGTGTATCTCATTCTTGTTGGCTCCATGGGGAACATCTAGTTGATACTCATGTGCAAGAGTTTGTAATTCGGTCCTCTTGGCACGACTTAAGTTCCCTATTTCACCTGCTGGATTAGTACGGAAAGCTTGGAGACGAAACATGGTGAAAATTAGCAAATATATGTACAACGAATATACTGTTGTGATATGGTGAATGTCAGACACAGGACAACGTGGCAACTGGTACCTATCCTGTGGAATCGGAATTGAGCAGGCTCAATCTCTCTTGAAAGAGATTATCGTCACAATATATATATATATATATATATATATATATATATATATATATATATATATATATATATATATATATATATATATATATAAATATGTATATATATATATATATATATATATATATATATATATATATATATATATATATATATATATATATATCCATATAACCAATCCACTCTCCTAGGAG
>WNGS01003732.1:0-13611 GCA_020271785.1 Procambarus virginalis
ACTGCATAAAAAAACCAGCGTTGAATGTAATGAAACGCCATTTTCTGGGTGAGCCCCGGAGGCTCCCTGGAGCTTATCGGGCTAATGTATGTTATGTTAGACCGGGACACTAGCTATGGAGTTCAGACCTACCAGGGACCAGCGCCAGAACCTGGCCCCTTCAGAGAGGTTTCAGGGAGCAATGGCCCTGGAAAACCCCATATGGTTGGGGGTTTTCCTTATCTGCCATCGACCGGGGTTAGGCACCCAGAAAGGTAGGCGTAACAAAACAAACCCCACATGGTAGAAAACTACAACAAACCGAACAGAGAGGTAGAAAAACTCCCTACAATCACAAGGAAAACAATCAAACAATCACTTTACTGCCGCGCCGGTTGTCCGCGCAGCCCTCCCCTCCCCGGGAGGGGGAGGGGGGGCCCCGGACCTCACCGCGCCGGCTGCCGTCAGTTCGGAAACTAGGCTTCAACCAACGCGAAAAATCCGCCGACCGGACGGGAGGGAGGGTAGCCAGGGAGCCTCCGGGGCTCACCCAGAAAATGGCGTTTCATTACATTCAACGCTGGTTTTCTGTGGGGAGCCCCTACGGCTCCCTGGAGCTAATTACCCAAAGAGAAGGAAAAAAGGGGACGTACCCGGGAGGCGGCGGCCACAAACTCCTCAACGCGAAGTCGAGACAACTGGCTGCAACCTGCGACCCAAAGCAACACAAGAACGCCGAGGAGCACGGACGTTCACCAAATAACGGGCGGCCAGGACCCTGTTCGATTCCAAAAACCACGCGCCCGAATATGTGCCCAAGACATATTACCAACACAGCAGCCAAAGCCGCAAACTTCCTAACGTCATGGGCACGAGGATAGACCGCAGGCTGGCTAGATTTAATAACCCTGCAGACAACCTGGGAGACCCGAACCCTGGAACAGGGAACGAGGGAAACTGGATCAACCCAAAGCGCATCCCCAGCCATACCGGCCGAAGCGCGCAAGCAACGGCGAAGTGCCGCAACTGGACACAACACATGATGCACCCCCGGCCGAACCAACCAAGCATCAATGACCCACGGACCCCTCCGGAAAGCAGCCGTCTCGTTCTTCGCCAGAAAAGAAGGCGAAGGCTGCAAACGGACAAACCTACCCCCAGGACCAAAAGAGCAGAAACCCCTGCGCCGGAGGAGGGCATGAAGCTCCCCTACCCGGCCCCAGAGGCCAACGCCAACAAAAACAAAGCCTGGGAAAAATAATCAGGAACCGAAGGGGCCACCACAAACCGAGGAGAGGAAAGATAGAAGAGTACCCGGTCCAAGGACCAGGACGGCTCAGGAGGCGCATGAGCAGGCCGGAGGTGAAACATAGCACAGGAAAGCTTACGAAACGGGGCGGATGTAACGTCGACCCCGAAAGCTAGCTTGAGCAGCTCCGCCAGCGCCGCACGAGACGAGGCGACAGTATCAGGCATCAATCGACCGTCCTGAACAAGCCAAGAAAGAAAGGACAAAACAACCTGATCCGAAAGAAAAGACAACCTACAAAGAGCCAGAAAATGGCGAAAAGAACGCCAGGAAATCCATACTGTCGCCGAAACGAAGCTCTCAGGTGGGACACCATCAACGAAGCCACCTGATCACCATAGAATTGGTGATACACCCGCGTCAAAAACCCCAGACGCGAAGAGCAGAGGAGAAGGTCGAACCAGCCCCGTACCAGATCGGACCGACCTGCTGAAAGAGGCGGAGCCGCGGTAAACGTCCCGGGTTCGGGCACCGAGTCAACAGCACCGGAAACCAAAGCCGGGCCGGCCACCAATGGGCCACAAGGAGTACTCTCCCTGGGAATGTCTCCAAACGAACCAGAACCCGAAGCAACAGCTGGACCGGAGGGAAGAGGTACAGGGAACCCCCTTAGACCAGTCCCGCCGAAAGGCATCCACCGCGAACGCTGCGCAGTCGGGGAAGGCGTCACATCGGGAGACGCCGAGACCACGCCGACGCGAAGAGGTCCACATCTGGGAGACCGTACGTCTGGCAGATCCAACGAACGAGTCGTCGTCGACCGTCCACCCCGTGGACAGGGGAGCGAGACAGACCGTCCGCCAGAACGTTGGACACTCCCCGGACGTGAACCACACGGAGAGCCAAACCCCGGGAATCCAGCAGACGAACCACTCGCAGGGACCAACCCCAAGAGCTAAGGACTGAAGAGAACCCCCGCGGTTCAGGCAAGGAACCACTGGAGTACAGTCCAAACGGAGGTAAAGGGCGATCCCCGAGCGACCCGAATCCTCCGAAGCGCGAACCAGACAGCTGCGAACTCCCGAACCGTGCTGTGAGCCCGATGGAAGGACGAACCCCACCGTCCCTGGCCTGCCTGGTGAGCACTGGTCACAAAGCCCCAGCCAAGAGACGACGCGTCCGTGAACACAACGAGCGAGGGCTCGGGAAGGCGCCAAGGCACCGAACCCTGAAAAACCCCGAAGAGGAAGCCGGTGACGCAGCAACCGACAAAAGACCCCCGGAGGGAGAACCCAACGATCGCGAGAGAGGCGGAAAGGAAATCCCCGAAGGAACCAAAACAGACGCCGCAGCCAAACCCGACCCGGCGGGTAGACTAGCACGGCGAAGTTCAGACTCCCGCACAACCGCTCAAGCAACCGCTGAGCAACCCGAGACCGTCTCATGCACCGCCGAAGGCGGGACCACAGCTGCAGGAACACGTCTGGAGGGAAAGAATGAGTGGCCCAATAGCCCTAAACAAGGACCAGGCCCGAACCCGGGATGGAAACATATGGAAAAACCTCCCGATCACCAGGACACCAAACCCGGCGATCTGGAAGGAACCACACCCCTGGCGAGCAGACATGCGGACTGACTGGGAGCCCACACCAGCCAGACGTCGAGGTAGGCCATACACCGAATCTCAGACACAGACAGGGAACCAAGATCCGGGAAAGATGCAAAAATTTCAAAGTGCTCAGCACAAAATAGGGCAGGCAACAAAAGCAGCCAGCCTGAAGCCCCACCACCAACCGTGCCAGACCCAGAAAAACCTGGGAGGAACGCGCCAAGAGGTGACCTGGAGGTCCAGGGCCACCATCCAGGCACCCGGCCCCCAACAGAAGCCGGACCCCAGAAGGATGGGACGGACCGACCACGTCCAACGTACCCACGAAGATGACACGACGAAACGCAGGGGAAGAAGCCCACCCCGCCAGCTCTGAACCCCCCAAAAGGGGGAGAAGCCGTCACCGATGCCACCAGAGGCCGGAAGACGACGCAAAGCGCCCACCAACAGCGGGACCATGCGAGAGGCAATAGAGCAAGCTGCTCCCCCAGCACCCCGCCAACAGAGAAAAAAAAAAAATATAAAAAAGTACACATACACATTATGCATATACATATACACAAACAAGATATGACATGTATACACATGCACACACACACACAGCGTACACATGCACAAGCGTACACCCAGGCATTAGGAAGCAATGTGGCGGAGGCTGACTCCCTACACAGTTTATAGTGTAGGGATGATAGAGCCCAACAGGCTCAGGAACCTGTACACCTGTTGAACGACGGTTGAGAGGCGGGACCAAAGAGCTAAAGCTCAACCCCCGCAAGCACAACGAGGCGAGTACATACAATGTAAATGTAAAGTACAAGTTGCCGACCAGTGGGCAGAGCACCACACCGGCTAGGCAAAGAAGGCACTAAACTGCATCAAAAGGCCCACCTCGACAGCAAAACCCCAAAGGCCCAGCACAACAACATGTGCCTAGACCCAAAAAGAGCAGTCTGCAAGCCAGGAAGACCCCGGAACCCCAGAAGGCAGAACCAGGTCACATGAGGAAACAAAGCCCCCTGAACCCACAAAAAGGGGGCCCAAGAGGAAGAAACCTCTGGAACGAAACCAAAGAACCCAAAGGAACCCAGAATCGAACCAGGGGGAAGCCAAACCACCACAATTGCCGGCGGAGAACACCACAGAAGGCAAGCGCAGCCCCCATACAGAACCCTCTGGGAAACAGTCAGAACAGACCGAAAACCGAGGGACAAGGTGTGGGAGCAAGCCTAACAGCCAGAAACACTGAGCCCAAACCCATGGGCCCAGAAGCCCGGTGGAAAATAAACACCCAAAGGAACAGTAACGGGCAGAAAACACCAGAAAAGCAAAAAAAAACGACAACAGGAGAAGAAAACCCCCTGAAAAAAGGGTGAAAAACTCACCCCAGACGCTCGCTCGCACACCCAGGCGTATGTAAACAAACCGCAACGCCGCCCTGGTGGCCACGCCGGGAAACAGGCAGACGAAAATGGCCGCCAGCAGGGGCTGTGCTGGACGCTAAGAGACAAAACACGCCAGCAAAAGTGGGAAGCAAGCAGACTGGATGGGCTAAAAACTCCGCCCAAAAGCAGAAAAACCCCGGCAGGGGCAAACCGCCCCAGAACTGCTAGCAGGCATCCCCCACAGCCCCGGGAACCAGCAACAGAGGCCCCGGGGCAGAGCCGTCCTCCAAGCCCTCCGCCCTTAAAGAAAAGAAAGAGTCCATGGGAAAGGCAGCAAGAAACGGGCCGCTGGTAAGCCCCAGAAGCCTTGGCAGGAGGAACAGGCTCTAAAACCTCCGTCCCCCAACCCGAATGGGGCAGCCCCCGAAAACCGCCCGAGCCTCTGCCCCAACTAAACCCCGCCCCGACCCCGAAACCCGCAGACAGTCCGGAACCGGGAACAGGGAGGGAGGAGGGCGAACAGCACCGAACCAAAACGGGGCGGCCTCGGGGCATCCGAGTGGGAAACCAACCTAACATGTTGCAGCAACCTAACCTAGCTTGCAACACGGATGCCGCCTGTACTCTGAACAGTAATAACATCAGGAGTACTGGAGAACAAGCAGAGAAACTCTCTCGCAAGACTCCGGGTCAAGGTGTCAGGGACCCAACAGGCAGCATGACGGAGGTAAATGGCGACTGTCACCTAGAGACAAAGGCACAGCAACCAACGATCCCGTACAAGACGGGTTGGTACCCGGAAGACACATGCAATGGTCTCCCGAGCCCAGACAGGGGTTTCCAGGGCCCGTAGGTTAGCAACTACGGGAAGCCCGGGCAAGGTGTTGCTAACCGGTTAAGAAACCCGAAAACAAGGGTAAAGATTAATACTGAAAACCCCGGGACGTGTACAAGCACGGGGGCCTAGCAGAGGGCTGCCAAACACTACTAGTGGAACTATAGCCACACTATGCAGACCCCCACCAGGCAAGAAAATAAAAACAAAAGAAAAACCCCGCAAAAGTACACCGTCCCCAGAGGCAACAGGAACCGGCCGCCGCGTAGGTGGCAGGCAGCGCAACACCTTGGCGCCCTAACCAGCACAACACCAACTCCCTACCCAAGGCCAAACAAGGGCCCCAAGCCCCAGCTGGCCCCAAGGGCGAGGCAAATGCCGAGCAGCAAGAACCCCTACGGGAGCGGTTCCCGAACGCCCCAGAGAAGATAACCCTGACACGCAAGGGCAGTACTCACAGGGCGCCTAGGGAAGGGAACCCCTAGACGCATGCAGCCCCGGCACTGATGAAATACTCCTGGCCACCGCAAACCACAAAAACAGCAGAGAACGCCACACGAGGCAAACACCGCCAAGGAATTTGAGGCCAGAGAAGCGTGTATCCCGGTTGACACTAGCTTACGAACTGACGGCAGCCGGCGCGGTGAGGTCCGGGGCCCCCCCTCCCCCTCCCGGGGAGGGGAGGGCTGCGCGGACAACCGGCGCGGCAGTAAAGTGATTGTTTGATTGTTTTCCTTGTGATTGTAGGGAGTTTTTCTACCTCTCTGTTCGGTTTGTTGTAGTTTTCTACCATGTGGGGTTTGTTTTGTTACGCCTACCTTTCTGGGTGCCTAACCCCGGTCGATGGCAGATAAGGAAAACCCCCAACCATATGGGGTTTTCCAGGGCCATTGCTCCCTGAAACCTCTCTGAAGGGGCCAGGTTCTGGCGCTGGTCCCTGGTAGGTCTGAACTCCATAGCTAGTGTCCCGGTCTAACATAACATACATTAGCCCGATAAGCTCCAGGGAGCCGTAGGGGCTCCCCACAGAAAACCAGCGTTGAATGTAATGAAACGCCATTTTCTGGGTGAGTCCTGGAGGCTCCCGGAGCTATCCCAGGCTGATATGCTAATGTCAGACTTTGGCATCAGTCATGTGTATGGAGTTCTTAGGCCTACCGGGGACCACGGCCAGAACTGGGCCCCCTCAGAGAGGCAGGGGAGCAATGGCCTATAGAAGCCCCCGTGTGGTTGGAAGCATTCTATGTCTGCCATCGACCGGGACAGGCACCCAGAAAGGTAAGCGCCTCAAAACAAACCCCTATTCTGGTTAAAATTGCTACCAAAAGCCGAACTAGTGGATAGAACTCCCCAACAGAAAATAAGCAAACTAGTGTGACGTTACACGCCGCCGCGCCGCTGTCTGGGCAGCTCCCCTCCCCGGGAGAGGGAAGGGGGAGCCCCAGACCCTCCAGCCGGCTACCCACCTCAGTTCTTGAGACTGGATGTCAAAAACGCGAAAAAAACGCCGACCGGAGGGAGGGAGGGATGCCGGGGAGCCTCCGGGACTCACCCAGAAAATGGCGTTTCATTACATTCAACGCTGGTTTTCTGGGGGGAGCCCCGGCAGCTCCCGGAGCTAACTACCCACAGACGGAAAAAGAGGGACTTACCCGGGGGCGGGCGTCGCTCACTCCTCAACTCGAAGCCGAGACAACTGGCTGCAACCGCTGACCCAAAGCAACATAGGCGCGACGAGGCCCAGGGACATTCACAAGGTAACAAGCAGCCAGGACCCTGTTTGACCGCCAAAATCCCCACTCCCGAATATCAGACCAAGAAATATTCCCAAAGACGGCAGCAAGAGCCGCGAACTCATGAACGTCATGGACACAGGGATAGACCGCAGGCTGGCTGGACTTAATAAACCTGTGGACGACCTGAGAGACCCGCACCCGCGAACAGGAAGAAGGGAAACCGGATCAACCCACAGCACGTCCCCGGACACAGAAGCCGGGGACGTGCTGTGGGTTGAAAGAGAAGGACCGCCAGGAAACTTCATACTGCCGCCGAGAAGAAGCCCGCAGGTGAGACACCAACAAGGAGGACACCTGATCACCATAGAGATGATGATAAACTCGAGTAAAAAATTCCATATGCGAAGACTCGAGGAGAAGATCGAACCAGCCATGTGACGTACCGACCCGATCTGCTGAAAGAGGCGGAGCCGTGGAAAAACCCCCGGGTTCGGACACCGAGCAACCAGCGCCTGAAACCAAGGCTGGGCCGGCCACCGAGGAGCCAGAAGGACAACTCTCCCCTGGTAAGTCTCTAAGCATGTCAGGACCTGGAGCTACAGCTGAACTGGGAGAAAGAGGTACAGGAACCCTCACCTCGACCAGTCTAGCCGCAAGGCGTTGACCCCGACGGCCTCGCGATCGGGGAAGGGTGCCGCATACACGGGAAGACGCCGCGACCACGCCGACGCGAAGAGGTCCACCTCGGGACGCCCGAACGTCTGGCAAAGCCAACGGAAGGACTTGTCGTCGACCGTCCACTCCGTGGAGAGGGGAACGAAGCGAGACAGGGCGTCGGCCAAGACGTTGGACACGCCCCGTACGTGAACCGCCAGGAGAGCCAAACCCCGAGAACTTAGCAGACGAGTCACCTGAAGCGACCAACCCCAAAGAGACAAGGACCGCATCGAACCCCCGCGGTTCAGGCAAAGAACCACCGGAGAGCAGTCCGAATGGAACTGGATCGTCGATCCGCTGGCCACCCGAATCCTCCTAAGAGCGAACCACACTGCCGCGAACTCCCGCACTGTGCTGTGAGCTAGACGGAAGGATGGACCCCAATGCCCCTGGCTGGCCTGGTGAGCACTGGTCACAAAACCCCAGCCGAGAGACGACGCATCCGTGTACACATCGAGCGAGGGCTCGGGTAGGCGCCAAGGCACTGAACACTGAAAAACCCGAAGAGGGAGCCAGTGACGCAGCAACCGACGCAAGGCCCCCGGGGATCGAACCCTGCGATCACGAGAGATGCGAAAGGGGGGAACCCTAAGGAACCAGAACAGCCGACAAAGCCAAACCCGACCCAGGGGGTAGACCACCATCGCGAAGTTCAGGCTCCCGCACAGCCCCTCGAGCAACCGCCGGGTGACCCAAGGGCCCACCAGAAACAGACAAAGGCGGGACCACAGCCGCAGGAGAGACTCCAGAGGGAGAGACAAGGAGGCAGTTCGAGAGTCCCAAACGAGACCCAGCCAAGTCCGAACCAGAGAGGGAACCAGATGGGACTTCCTCCAGTTCACCAAGAACCCGAACCCGGCGAGCTGGGAAAGAACCAAATCCCTGGCTAGCAAGCAAGCTGACCGGCTGGGAGCCCAAACCAGCCAGTCGTCGAGATAGGCCAACACCCAAACACCTAGGAGACGCAAACGGGCCACCACAACCCGTGTAAGGCGCGTGAACACGCGAGGTGCCAGGTTCAACCCGAACGGGAGACAACGAAAGCGGTAACTCTGACGCCCCACAACAAAACCGAGCCAGTCCCTGAACCGCGGATGAATCGGGACATGCCAATAAGCGTCCCGGAGGTCCAGGGACACCATCCAATCGCCAGGCTCCAAAAGGAACCGAACCCGAGACAGTGTAGTCATCCGAAAGGAGGGGCAATGAACCTAGGGGTTCAGACGGGACAAGTCCAGAATGAACCTCAGGTCCGCGCAGACGGGAAACCCATCTGAGGGACGACGCTATTTCGACGACGCCCAAGCATACCCACTCCAAGACGACTCGACAGAGCGCAGGGGAAGAAACTTACCCTGCCAGCCCCGACCCCCCCCCAAAGAGGAAGGGGCCACCCAACGCCACAGCAGACCGCCAGACACGACCCAAAAGGCCCACGAATCGTGGGACCAGGCGCGGGCGAACAGCACAAGCCGCCCCCCCCCATCGCCCCGTCAATGGGGCAAACCATGAAAGGGCCAGCAACCCTTATGAGACCCAGAACCACGCACAGAGCGAACACCACGCCGACCAGACGAGGGAGGGTCCGCAGCAGGAGCCGAACCCGAACCTGACACCAGAGGCCTACCACGACGAGAGGAACCCCGAGCCCTGGCACGACCCTTCCGGGAAGACCCACCCCGGGACCCCCGGAAAACCAACAAGTCTGACATCGGACGACAAGCCGCCGACGCAGCCTGAATAAACTGCGCCATGGTCGACTCCTCAAACAGAAGAGGACAAAAAGGTGAAGAAAGCCTAAGAGCCAGAGCCCAAGCAGATTCCACGGAGGAACCCAGCACCGTCTGCCAACACGCGAGACGGGAAGCATAAAACAGGGAAACCGCATCCCGCAAAATTGGGGTGAACAGCTTCGACAAAGCAGCTGACGAACGCACAGCCAAGGACAAGGTACCAGACCCCGGGACGAACCGAAGCGTCCTCACATCCTCCATGAGCCAATCCGAGGACAGCTCCAGGATGGAAAATAACTGCAAGGCCGAAGCCAAAAGGCCCAGGGCGCGCAAGTCCTCCGCAACGAGCGCCGCCGAAAGGATGGGAAAATGTACATGGAGCTGAATAACGCCCACATCGCGGGGAAGGGCAGGGGCAAACAAGCACTCATTCAGGTACTCAAGCTCGCCTCCCAGGAAAACCTGAAGCACCGTGGAAGCTTCCCACCACTCCAACGTGCGAGAACGACAGAAGGAATGTCAGGAATCCAAAACAAACAAGGGGCAGTCTGCTAGCCAGGAAGACTCCGGAACCTCGTAACAGAGCCAGAAAGGGAATGAAGTCCCAAACCTGAACTTGGACGGATCCATTTCTGAGGCATAATCCGGGTCACGCAGGAGGTACGCTGCAAAGGCCTCCCGCACCACACCAGGTTGGACGCGATAAGCCGAAAACTTCCGAAAAGACAGAACTGACGTACCCGGGGGAACACTGAACCGAACCCGGGGAGGGGCCGACACCAAATCCAACTCGTACGCAGAGGGGGGAAGAAAACCCCACTCCTTGTAACAATAAGCCCCGCTCAGAGGGACGAAAAACCCAGGCGGGGTCCAGCGGAGCCCAAGGCCCCCAAGTCAGCCCCTCCCCAGCCTTGAGGTCCATCACCACAGGACTCGAGGCCGAGTTCTCTCCCCAAGCCCCGACCCCACAAGACAAGGACGGAGCAGCCGGAAAAGCTGGAGGAAGGGGGGGCCCACTGGTCAGACCCCGAAGCTTCGGCCGGGAGACAAGACTCGAATGCCTCTGCCGCCCCCCCGGAAGGGGCACCCCCCGAAGCTGCCCGAGTCTCGAGATCAAGTAACCCTGCTCCGACCCCGAAACCCTCAGACGCTTCGGGGCCGGAAGCAAGGGTGGGGGACCAGAACGAACAGTAGGGGAAGGACGAGGAGGCGCGGACTGAACCAGGATCGAAGCGACCCCCACCCCCAAGTCCGGGTCTCGAAAAGCAAAGCGGGGCAGCCCCAGGGCATCCGGGTGAGCAACCAACCGAGCGCGTTGCAACAGACGAAACCTAGACTGCAACGTATGAGCCGCCTGTACCCGAAGAGAATCATCAGAGGGCCTCCCCTCTCCCCCTCTCCCCGCCCCGAGAGGGGGAGGGGGGAGGCCCTGGGCCTCACCGCACCGGCTGCTTAGCACTTCAGTTCGGAACCTAAGCTTCAACCAACACGGAAAAACCAGACCGGTGGAAGGAAGGGTTGCCAGGGAGCCTCCGGGGCTCACCCAGAAAATGACATTTCTTTACATTCAACGCTGGTTTTCTGTGGGGAGCCCCTACAGCTCCCTGGAGCTTCATACCCAAAGAGAAGGAAAAGAAAGGGCTGACCCGGGAGGCGGCCGCCGCAAACTCCGCAACATGAAGCCGAGACAACAGGCTGCAACCTGCGACCCAAGGCAACAAGAACGCACAGGAGCAGACACGCGCACAAAGAACGGGCAGCCAGGAGCGTGTGCGACCCCCAAATCCTCACGCCTGAAATGAGCCCTAGACGTCACCAACACGGCAGCGAAAGCTGCAAACGTTTGAACGACACGGGCGCAAGGATAGACAGCATGCAGGTAGATTTAAAAACTCTGCGGACTACCTGGAAGACCCGAGCCCTGAAACAGGGAACGTGGGGAACCGGATCAACCCAAAGCGCATCCCCAGTCACAGTATGCAGGTAATGGCAAAGAGCCGCAACCGGGAAACACATGACGCACCTCTGGCCAAACCAACCAAGCATCAATAACCCAAGGACCCCTCCAGAAAGCATCCGTCTCGACCGTCGCCAGAAGGATGGAGAAAGGCTGCGAACGTACAAACCTACCACCAGTACCAAGAGAGCAACCCGGGACCCCCCTCATAAACAGCCAAAGGCAGGACCACAGCCGTAGCAACGCTTCTGGAGGGAAAGACAAGGGGCGACCTAAGAGCCCTAAACTAGATCCAGCCAGGTCCGAACCCGAGACGGAAACAGATGGAATGGCGTAAAGATCACCAGGAAACCGAACCTCGAAAGTATCAATTTTATCGATTCCTGTTACTATTTTGAACGCAGTGATCATATCGCCTCTTTTTCTTCCATCTTCTAGTTTTTGCATATTTAATGCCTCTAACCTCTCCTCGTAGCTCTTGCCCTTCAGTTCTGGGAGCCACTTAGTAGCATGTCTTTGCACCTTTTCCAGTTTGTTGATGTGCTTCTTAAGATATGGGCACCACACAACCGCTGCATGTTCTAGCTTTGGCCTAACAAAAGTCGTGAACAATTTCTGTAGTACTCACCTAATTGTGCTTGCAGGGGTTGAGCTTTGGCTCTTTGGTCCTGCCTCTCAACTGTCAATCAACTGGTGTACAGATTCCTGAGACATCCATATATTTAAAAGCAATTCTGAAGTTAGAAAGCGTGGCATAGGCTCCCCGCATAATATTCTTTATGTGGTCCTCAGGTGATAGTTTTCTATCTAGAACCACCCCTAGATCTCTTTCTTTATCAGAATTCTTTAAAGATTTCTCACATAATATATAGGTTGTGTGAGGTCTATGTTCTCCTATTCCACATTCCATAACATGGCATTTATTAACATTAAATTCCATTTGCCAAGTGGTGCTCCATACATTTATTTTATCCAGGTCATCTTGAAGGGCATGACAATCATCTAAGTTCTTATCCTTCCTATTATCTTAGCATCATCAGCAAACATGTTCATATAATTCTGTATACCAACTGGTAGATCATTTATGTAAACAATAAACATCACTGGTGCAAGAACTGAACCCTGTGGAACTCCACTTGTGACATTTCTCCTGTCCGATACATTGCCTCTGATCACTGCCCTCATTTTTCTATCCGTCAGAAAATTTTTCATCCATGTTAGAAGCTTACCTGTCACCCCTCCAGTATTTTCCAGTTTCCAGAACAACCTCTTATGTGGAACTCTGTCGAAAGCCTTTTTTAGGTCCAGATAGATGCGGTCAACCCAACCATCTCTTTCCTGTAATATCTCTGTTGCTTGATCATAGAAACTGAGTAAATTTGATACACAGGATCTTCCAGATCGAAAACCATACTGTCTGTCTGATATTATATCATTTCTCTCCAGGTGTTCTACCCATTTAGTTTTAATTATTTTTTACAGTATTTTGACTATTACACTTGTCAATGATACCAGTCTATAATAAGGGGGTCTTCCCTGCTTCCACTTTTGTAGATTGGAACTATGTTAGCCTTTTTCCACACATCAGCTACAACTCCTGTAAACAGGGATGCCTGAAAAATCAGTTGAATTGAATGCTGAGCTCGGGTGCACATTCTCTCAGAACCCATGGTGAAAACTCCATCTGGACGAGCTGCTTTGTCTTATTTAGCTCCTTGAGCATTTTTTCCACATTTCTTCTTCCATGGCTTTGCAATTGTTTTCCAATTGACTCTTTTCCTTGCGCAAGTCTTTCACTAAACCCTCAAGACCTAAAACTTTGCTATTCAAATGATCATTACTTTCTTTCAATTTACTAATTATTTCTACATGAGAGTTCACTATACTGTAGTATCTAATTTTACCAACTTGTTGTGTAGACTGCTAATATCAATGCTTTCTTCATTGAATCCCTCAAAATCAAGCTCTGTTTTGTATTTCCTCTTGTCAGTGGCCATCTTGAATGTTCTTCTCTGCACTGTAAACACTATAGGGGCAATGTCTGTGTGTGTACGCATGTAATTACCTAAGTGTAATTACCAAGTGAGTTACAGGATGAGAGCTCGCTCGTGGTGTCCCGTCTCCCCAGCACTCTTTGTCATATAATGCTTTGAAATTACTGACGGTTTCAGCCTCCACCACCTTCTCACTTAACTTGTTCCAACCGTCTACCACTCTATTTACAAAAGTGAATTTTCGTATATTTCTCCAGCAGCTTTGTTTCGTTAGTTTAAATCTATGACCTCTTTGTTCTTGAAGTTTCAGGTTTCAGGAATTCTTCCCTATCAATTTATCGATTCCTGTTACTTATTTGAACATGAGTGATCATATCGCCTCTTTTCTTCCATCCATCAGGTGTCTAGAGACAATGTGGA
>WNGS01003733.1:40568-56402 GCA_020271785.1 Procambarus virginalis
CATCCATCCAGTCTCCCTCCACCATCCATCCATCCAGTCCCCTCCACCATCCATCCAGTCGCCCTCCTCCATCCATCCATCCACCCAGTTCCCCCCACCATCCATCCATCAGTCCTCTACAATCCATCCATCCTGTCCCCCTCACCATCCATCCTGTCCCCTCACCATCCATCCATCCTGTTCCCTCCCAAATACTATATTAAGCTCGATCGTCACTAGGCGGATAAACTGGTAAACTGAGGGCGCCTCGTCCCATGCCCGCCCAGCAGAACAGAACCACATGCTTGTCCCGACTCATTCATGAAAACTGAGGTTCCACTGTATATCTTAGTGGGCACTGGAACTGACCCCAACTAGTCTATGACTCTCCCCCTAACCCACATGCTTCATGTGTGAAAGGTGGGTGAAGCTAGCTCCACGTGTCTGTCCTCCAACCTTTGACAGATAAACTGACATTTTCTCTTAGAAATATTTCTGGACTAATTTGATATATATGGGCATGAATGGTGATTAGATGTACAATTACAGTGATAGGGAATGCCTTTGACTGGTATGTTGTTGCCTGGAGGTTAGCACTGATAATAGTGTAAGTTGTGGAAAGCACAGCTAGACACACCTCAGTAGTTACCTGTATGTAGTCTTGTAGTTGCATGATGGTATAAGTTGACTCTGCAAAACTAACCAGTTGAGGCAGGAGAGCATCCATGTGTTGTTTAAACTTGTCCATGGCAGCGTGTGGTCCTGCAGCACGGTACGTGTGGAGAGTGCTCCTCATCCAGTGGAGACCTGTGCCTGCGGTGGAGTTAAAGTCACATCTTGTGGTCCTCCAGTACAGTGGACTACGTCCTCGACTCACAATCCTGGGTTTGATCCTCTGGCAGGATAGAAATGATTGGGCACATTTTGTTTCACCTGATGTCTCTGTTCACCTAACAGTAACTAGGTTTTTTTTTTTTATTATTGTTTTCTACCACATACGTGGCCACACATTTACAATGCTAACCAGCATATATACATTTTCTTCTGTCCTCCATGGACAGGGTTAGAGATGTGTTAATACTTGGGAGTTAGGAAACTGTTGTGGGTTGCATCCTAGGGAAAGTCAACAGTTTAACATAGGCTTGTATTAGATTGTCCTAAGTGCAGTCTTCCTGCCCTTAGAAAACAGGAATTAAATGTATCAGTACTGACATTAAAATTGTTGACACCATTGCTTTTCTGTGGGGAGCCTCGTCAGCTTCCCTGAAGCTATCTGAACTGATATAGTGCTTTATTAGTTTGGGGTCATCAGTCACAGGAGTCCTTTGCCTACCGAGAACCATGAACCAACATCCTGGCCTTTTCAGAGAGGCACAGGGAACAATGGCCTATGACCATTTTACATTTAAAGTATGTCATATCATGCCATCAACCGGGAAAGGCACCCAGAAAGATAGACGAAACAAAACAAGCAACAATCTGGTGAAAATTGCTACCTATGTCCAGAAAGAGCAAAGAAACTTCCCCTGAGAGAAAGCAAACCAGCCACCCTTAATGCGACTAGCACTCTCGATTGTTAGCACTAACCCCCACCCCCTCCACGAAGGGGGGGGGGGAAAGCCGGCTCAAGTAAGCCGGCAGCCCACCACCTCAGTTCTTGAACTGACGTGCTGGCAGTCAGCTCGGTCACCTCTGGCCTCTAGTTTCTGTTTTGGATTTTGCCCTGTTTGACTGTACCAGCAGTGTGTATGGTGTGGTGGCCAATGCTTTTCGGCTGGACTGGTTGAGTTGGGGGTTCCTTTACTTCTTTCCTCCCCCGGTCCAGCTAATCCTTTCAGCGGAAGGTGCTTTTCTTGGCTCCATGGTGGCCTGCTCAGCCTTGGTTGAGTAAGCAGTGGTTTCTGGCACTGCTTGCTCATTGTCTGAACCTGGGCATTTTTCCTCTGTTTCGCCTCTTTCAGTAGGATGAACCGGTGAGGTACCTCGCTGGTTAAACTTACTCCTCTGCGCTAAGCATCTGGTTTTTCTGACACATATGTATCCCCATTTATATGGGGATCAGGTGGCTTCCTCGATGGTGTCCCACCTGCAGTTTTCTTCTCGGTGACAATCTGAGGTTTCTTCAGGGTCTTTCTGCCATTTCCTTTCTTTCTGTAGGGTTTCGTCGGTATCCGGAGAGTGGGGGTTGTCCTTTGTCTCGACATTTCTTGGACAGGCATCGCATGCCGAATACTGTCGCTTCTTATCGTGTGGTGTTGGCGGAGCCACTTCTGCTTGCGTTTGTTGTGGCTGTCACTTTATATTTACTTGTGGGATGTTCCTCAATCCTTCTCGGGCATTTTTTCACCTCCGGTCTGCTCATGCCCCACCTGAGCCTTCTTGGTCTTTAGACTGGGTTCTTTCCATTCTGTCTTCTCCTTAGTTTGAGTTTGTCGTAGCCCATTAGGTTTGGGAATGCCTTTGGAAGGCCTTAATTTTGTTGGCTTTGGCCTCTGGGAGTCAGATTGGAGAGCTTCATGCTGTTCTCCAATGCCGGGATTTTTGTTCGCTTGGTCTTGGAGGTCGTTTTGTTCATTTGCAGCCTTCTCCTGTTCTGGTGAAGAATGCGATAGCAGGCTTCCAGAGGGGTCCCTTGGTTGGGGGATGCTTGGTTGGTTCAGCCGGGGTACATCATGCACTGTGTCGGTGGTGGTGGTTTTATGTCGCTACCTGCGGGCACTGGTTCTGTGACAGTGGACGCTCTCTGGGTGAATCCAATTTCTCTGGTTCCCCATTCCTGGGCTCGTGTGTTTCAGGTTGTTCACAGTGTCTTTAACCCTTAAACTGCTAAGGGTCCTGAGGAGATTTACAGCCCTGTGTGCAAGAAAAAATAAATTCTAAAAAATTATTTCGTCTTCTAAAAATGTTAATTTGTGTTCCCTGAGCATGGGAAAATAAAAAAAAATCGTGGGTGACATTTTGGCCGCAATAGGTCGAGGAAGTCTGGCAAAATGTGAGCCTTGACAGAGCGGTCATCAGTGACGGTCAGCGTCACCAAGCTGACAGGTGGGAGTTGCCACAAAGATATTACTACCTAATTATTTAATGTGTCTGATTTATTTTTCTTAGGTTTTTGCAGTAATATTATTCAATAGTGTGTATTGTGATAGATTTATATAATAAAGTGAATCATCGCTATACTCAAAAGTATGGTGTGCATATTAGTGATTTAATTATTATGTTCGTAAAACAATAAACAAATCGTTTTGCTGTTATTACACTCTATACACAGGTTATATATAAGTATCTGCATGTTTTGTTCACCATAACGAACCACTAAGTTGGTATTATGAGGCGAAAAGCAACGAGGAGTGACAGCCACGCACCAGGCAGCCACTCGTTGCTACTCCCTCAACAATGCCTCACTCAGCCACTTTCTCCTCCCACCATCCTGTTTTATTTTATTCACTATATACAGATGTTATATATAAGTATCTACTTGTTTTGTCACCACAATGTACAACTAAGCTGATATTTTTAGTTCAGGCACTAAGAGACGTCGCTACACACAGTCAGCTGGCAGCTGACTGACAAAATTTCAAATTTCTCCCCCAACAATACTGTTTGCAGTGTTATTACATTATATACACACATTATATGTAAGTATCTACATGTTGTATGCACCGTAACTGTACACATAAGCTTGTAGGGTGCCCAAGAACATCGTGGCCACCCTCTACACAGCTAGACAAGTCATGCAGACGACGCCACCTCCGTCACCCAAATGGCTCCTCCCAACATAATTCTTTTGCTGTTATTACACTAATACACACATATATATAAGTATCTACATTTGTGTTTGCCATAGAGAACCACTGAGCTGGTATGGTGAATGCAGACAATAACAGTTGGCCACACAGTCAGTAAACGATGCTATCTCCCTATGTCCCTCAGCATTACTCCTCCCACAGCGCTAATTATCACAACAATCCTGCTATTATCACAATCCTGGTCATTTTTATCAGTCAGGGGTCATCTATAATACTGTCATCGCTAAATAATAGCAGTTACATATTTATTTTGACATTTTTAGGCGATGCTGTGGTCACAAGCTGAGCAGCAATGCTGTTAGCTTGCTGCGTGCGCCAGCCTTGGTTGCTCCAACAGTACTGTGGCTCTCACAGCGGAGAATATTGCCCACGATTTTTTTAAACATGGCGTCTGTTTACAAGAGCCCTGAGGAAGCTAATGTGAACCCTGTGTCGCCGCGGGCCATTTGAATCGTGCCTGGCACGCTATGGTGTATATATATGCAGCTGCGCACAGTGTGACATGTTACTCATGGCGTATATATATATACGCCATGCGCAGTTTAAGGGTTAAAGCTAGCCAGCTTGCAGTGTACCCTCATGCCCATGATGTTAGGAAGTATGCTGCTCTTGCAGTGGTCTTTGGAAATATGTCCTGGGTCGATATTTAGGCACGGGAGGTTTTGTAGGTTGAACAGGGTCATGGCCGCCAAGTATCTCGTGAACGTTCTGGGCCCTATCTGGCCTTGCGTTCCTTTTGGGCATCTGTCATAGCCGTCTGTTTCTTCCTCGTCTTGAGACCTGTGGTGCTGCCGCCTCCTGAGTAAGTCCTTGTTTTTCCTTATCTTTAGGTAATTGGCTTAAGGGAGCCGACAGGGCTTCCCACAAAAAACTAGTGTTGAATGTACTGTAATGAAACTCTATTTTCTGAGTGAGCCCGGGAGGCTCCCTGACACATACCCTCCCTCCGGTCAGCAGTTTTTCGTCGTTCAAGAACCAAGGTGGTGAGCTGCCGGCTTAACTGAGTTGGCTCTCCCTCCCCACTTCAGGGAGGGGGGGAAGGGGGTGGTAGTTCTAATGAGCAAGAATGCTAGTTTCAGGAAGGGTTGCTGGTTTGCTTTTTTTCAGGTGGAATTTCTTTGCTCTTTCTTTACAAGGTAATAATTTTCACAAGACTGTCGCTTGTTTTGCTTACCTATCTTTCTGGGTGCCTTCCTCGATCAATGGCAAAATATGACATACTTTAAATGTAAAGTGTTCATAGGCCATTGCTCCCTGCACCTCTCTGAGGAGACGAGGAGACCAGGACCCGGATTCATCAAGCAGTTACGCAAGCACTTACAAACCTGTACATCTTTTCTCAATCTTTGGCGGCTTTGTTTACAATTATTAAACAATTATTGAGCTCCGAAGCACAAGGAGGCTGTTTATAACAATAACAACAGTTGATTGGAAAGTTTTCATGCTTGTAAACTGTTTAATGAATGTAACGAAAGACGTCAAAGATTGAGAAAAGATGTACACGTTCGTAAGTGCTTGCGTAATTGCTTTATGAATCCGGGTCCAGGGTCTGGCTCGTGGTTTTCGGTAGGCAAAGGACTCCTGTGACTGATGACCCCAAACTAATAAAGCACTATATCAGTTCAGATAGCTTCAGGAAGCCTCTGGGGTTCACCCAGAAAATGGAGTTTCAATACATTCAATGCTGGTTTTTTGTCACAAATAAATTAAACTAAAATATCTGGAAATACTGTTGATGAGATAGTTATTAAACTTAGTTATTAAACTTTTGCATGATGATAGCATCATTAAATCATAAATTTTGTATTATAATGAACTGTCACTGACTAGGAAATTTTGTTGTTAATTAATTTAATAATTTATTTGATAAAAAATGAGATCATCTGTCATCTAAACCAAAACTGTAAAACTAAGGATTTACAATTATTGTAAAAGCCAGAGTTATATTACATAAAGGAACCTAACCTGTGGTGATACTGTACTCTAAGTTGTTACAGTGTAATGGATATTGATTCTTTCATTGAGCATGAATCTTAAGGTGAAGTTTTATTTCACATTTTGTATGTATTGCCTGTGTAAATTGTTGTGTTTAAATGATAGTTTGATATTTTGTGTAGGGGCAACTCAGTGGCACTTTGTTGCTAGCTGCTCTGGTTACCTTCACACACATTGAGTCACACCAGGTCCTTGTGAGTCATCACTTTGTTGCTAGCTGCTCTGGTTACCTTCACACACATTGAGTCACACCAGGTCCTTGTGAGTCATCACTTTGTTGCTAGCTGCTCTGGTTACCTTCACACACAGTGGCACTTTGTTGCTAGCTGCTCTGGTTACCTTCACACACATTGAGTCACACCAGGTCCTTGTGAGTCATCACTTTGTTGCTAGCTGCTCTGGTTACCTTCACACACATTGAGTCACACCAGGTCCTTGTGAGTCATCACTTTGTTGCTAGCTGCTCTGGTTACCTTCACACACATTGAGTCACACCAGGTCCTTGTGAGTCATCACTTTGTTGCTAGCTGCTCTGGTTACCTTCACACACATTGAGTCACACCAGGTCCTTGTGAGTCATCACTTTGTTGCTAGCTGCTCTGGTTACCTTCACACACAGTGGCACTTTGTTGCTAGCTGCTCTGGTTACCTTCACACACAGTGGCACTTTGTTGCTAGCTGCTCTGGTTACCTTCACACACATTGGCACTTTGTTGCTAGCTGCTCTGGTTACCTTCACACACAGTGGCACTTTGTTGCTAGCTGCTCTGGTTACCTTCACACACAGTGGCACTTTGTTGCTAGCTGCTCTGGTTACCTTCACACACATTGAGTCACACCAGGTCCTTGTGAGTCATCACTTTGTTGCTAGCTGCTCTGGTTACCTTCACACACATTGAGTCACACCAGGTCCTTGTGAGTCATCACTTTGTTGCTAGCTGCTCTGGTTACCTTCACACACAGTGGCACTTTGTTGCTAGCTGCTCTGGTTACCTTCACACACATTGAGTCACACCAGGTCCTTGTGAGTCATTAAAAGTCTAATGGGAACCAAAATTCAGAACCTGGCCCCCACCACCCAGCCTTCACAGAGGTGCAGAGAACAGGGGATCTTTAACTTCCATGTTGCGCGGCTTTTATTATGACATTCTGGTGGTGCTCAAAAATTGAAGTGTTCCCCCCCCCCCACAAACACACACACACAAAATTTTTGTTGTCTATATTGTTAAAATCTCTTCACTGAACATGTACATGTATAAAAACTACTTACTTTGGTTGTGGCGACGTGGAGAAGATGCGATATGACATTACCGATACTTGTTCGCCCATGCAGGAAGCTCCCAGAGGCAGTCGCGCGGGCGATTCAAGACTCACGAGTTGCCACAAATATATTTTCATTAATTTTTTCAATGCATTTTAATTACTTTTTTTTATTGTATCTGATGTGCATTTGTGTTGTTTACAATGTATACACAGTAGAATGTTCATAATGTTCCAAGGAAATGTAATACATGTGTCACTAATGTGTCCATAAATTTTTTTTATTGTCACAATATTACTTGTTCAGTATTCAATTTATTTACACTATGTACACTCTCACACTATTTACATAGTCATGCACTGTATTACACACACACAGTACTTTGGAAGTGAGTTATAATCAAAGAAGCAGTCCATGGTACACAGCGCGCCTTTGCATTCAATGCACTAAGTACTGTCTCTACTCGATTATCTGGACTATATGGGAAGGACCCCCAGCCGGATAACCACGTTTTCCGGATTAGAGTACTTTTTCACCTCAGAGTTCAAAAGTGATAATTTCCAACAATTTTTATACTATAAACAACATAATTTGAATTGCCTTGCCACATATAATTATTAACCCTTTAACTGCGCAACGCGCCTGCAGGCTCGCGTCTGGTTTGCGCAACGCGCCTCTGGGTATTTGTATTTTTCACGTTCGATTCAAAACTCCCGCGGCTACATGGGGTTCACATCAGCTTCCTCAGGGCTCTTGTAAACAGATGCCATCTTTAAAAAAAATCATGGTCCACATTCCTGGGTGTGGGAGCCTCAGTAGTGAGTGAGCAACCAAGGCTGGCGCTCGCAGCATAAGCGCACAGCACTGCTGTTCAGCGTGTGACCACAGCATCGCCTAATAATGTCAAAATATATATATAACTTGTATTATTTAGCCATGATAGTATTATAGAAGAGCCTGAGTGTGATAATGACTGGGTACAATGTTCAAATATCAGTAATTCAATGCTGTTCACGATGTTCACAGCGCTTGCCACAGCACCACAGCATTATTTCGTCCATCTAGGAATCTTCAAACAATTTCTTAGGTTCCTTTTCAAAATAAACGTATGGTCAATTATTCATTTACAGGAATTAGTGACCAGGATTGTGGTTATAATTAGCGTTGTGCGTAGTATTGTGGAAGGAGGAATTTTGGTGAGGGAGGGAGGGCGAGAATTGAGGTAGCCTCATTGCGTGTGTGTGTGTGTGTGTGTGTGTGTGGCTGCCACTCTTGTTTTGCTCACCATACTAGCTTAGTGGTTCGCTATGGGCAAAACATGTGTACATGGGTATATATAGTGTGTATATAGTGTAAGAACAGCAACAGGAGAATGTTGAGAGGAGCTATTTTGGTGAGGGATGTGACGTAATCGTAGCGTCGTCTGCTGTGTGATTTTTCATGCAGTGTATGGTGGCCACTGTACTGTTTGGACACAATACCGGCTTACTTGCATAGTTCTGGTAAATAAAACATGTAGATAGGTATATAGAACATGTGTAATAAGAACTATAACAGTATGGTGGGAGGAGCAATGTTGGCGAGTAAGATGTTGGAGTGAGGGAGACTGGCTGGGTGTGGCTGCTCTCACTCGAGGTGTTCTGAATGTGTTCATGGCCAAATGCTCCTATTGGCCCATACGAGGCAGCTGCTATTGGCCCATATGAGGCAGCTCCTATTGGCCCATATGAGGCAGCTCCTATTGGCCCATACGAGGCAGCTGCTATTGGCCCATATGAGGCAGCTCCTATTGGCCCATATGAGGCAGCTCCTATTGGCCCATACGAGGCAGCTCCTATTGGCGAAGCAGCTGCTACGCGATGTTCTGAATGTGTTGATGGTAAATGTATATGGTGTGTGACAGTGTATAGTGTGTACATATGTTGTAAATATACATAAATGAACATGAAACATTGGTGTGAATAACTGTATGATGGGAGGGGGCAAAGTTGGCGAATACAATGTTGGAGAAGTGAGGGAGGGCTGGCTGGGTGTGGCAGCTCTCACTCGCGGTGTTCTGAGTGTGTTGATGGTGAATGTATATAGTGTGTGACAGTGTATAGTGTGTAAATAGATTGTATATATACATAAATTAGCATGATACATAGTAAATATGTGCTGCATATGTGTACACAAGTGTCATGCACGTAACACAGTGTCTTCGGACAGTACGGATGTTTTACATCCATAATATAGTGTACGTGTTCACTATACATAGGATTAGCACGTAAAAACAAATAAAATGTATTTGGAACTGTGCGAAAAAAAGAACGAAAATATATTCGCGGCAACTCGCGCGCCCCGCCCCGAGCACCCCACCCGCCCCGGGAGCTTACGGCACGGGAGCACGGGGAATGATGACGTCACGCCCCAACTTACGGACCCCATAGCAGCCAAAGTAAGTACAATTTCGACTTTTTTTTTACATAGCCATACTGAGGGAAGGGTTTTTGACACTTTAAAAAGAAAAAAGAATTTTTTCCAGAGAATTTATTTCCTGCGCACCACGGGGGTGTCATATTTGGAGGCAACGCAGTTAAGGGGTTAAATATTCAACTAGAAACCTCAACTTACCTTGTTGGTGTTCGTCTTCTTGATTGATGCCACACATCTTGAAGTTAAGAATTCTTGATAATTTACATAACCTATACTAACACAACACTAAAATTAACACATAAAATTACTATACAGTTCATTAAGCAAAGTTAGTTTTGACTGCCAGCTGCTGAAGTCTCACTGGTTGAAGGCACTTGGGTTGCCTGTGAGGCCTCACTGGTTGAGGGCGCTTGGCTTGCCTGTGACGCCTCACTGGTTGAAGGCACTTGGCTTGATTTTCTTACCATATAAGAATCAAGTTTAGCGTGCCCTACGTGTTCATTGGCTTGTTGTATGATCAGCTCTTTGGTTCGCCTCAGGTACTGATACATGTTTCCAACTTCTGGATTAGCACAGTTGGATGAAAAATTAATTAATCCGTCAACATAGGTCATGAGTAAACTGTATTTCGTGGTCAGTGGTGTTCGTTCATCACTACCTTCATCATCCTCCTCCTCTTTGTCGACCTCACCAGTAATAGACTGGAGAATCTTGTCTTCACTCATCACTCCATATCCTGGGTCATTGGCATCTTTTTCAAGCCAATCAATCACATCCTGTCTTTCGAAGTTTTTGCCAGCATTTCTGAACATTCCATGGATTTCGTCTGTAAAATCTTCAAAATTAATTTCTGCATCCTCCTCATTGCTGACCATAGACGTGAGGAGTTTTTCATGAATTCATCAAAGTCGATTCCTTTAATTCACTCCACATCTTGGTCCAGTTATAGATAGTTTCCTTGATTGTATAGTTCTTCAAATAATTTTTTTTTTAGCCCTGTTACCCACACCGAGTTCCACATCTCCCGGAAGAGGAAAATCACCAAAACTTCGTTGAGCATCTTTTTTCGTGTACGACCTCTTCGTGGCAAAGATAACTCCCCGATCCATAGGCTGGATGAGAGAGGTTGTATTAGGAGGAAGTGCCATACACGTTATCTTGCCATCATGTGAGGTTAACATGTCAATTCTGGGGTGCGCAGGTGCATTATCAAGCAACAGCCAAGCCCAAATTTCGCTTGGCCTTGCTTTGAGTTTCTTAATTTGATAGTCACGAACTTCTCTGCAGAACACATCGTGAAACCAGGAAAGAAAGATCTCCTGTGTAAACCATGCATTCTTCGAGTTATAATATTTCACAGGCAGTATGTCCAAGCAATGTTGCAAGGCTCTTGGTTTCTTTGATTTGCCAACAATTGCACACGTGATTCTGTCTGTGCCGTCGGCATTCACACACGTCATGGCCGACAGCCTGTCCTTGTTAACCCTTAAACTGTGCAACTTGCCTGCAGGCTCACGTCTGGTTTGCGCAACGCACTTCCGGGTATTTGTATTTTTCACGTTCCATTCAAAACTCCCGCGGCTACATGGGGTTCACATCAGCTTCCTCAAGGCTCTTGTAAACAGACGCCACCTTTAAAAAAAATCGTGGTCCACATTCCCGGGTGTGGGAGCCTCAGTAGTGAGTGAGCAACCAAGGCTGGCGCTCGCATCATGAGCGCACAGCACTGCTGTTCAACGTATGACCACAGCATCGCCTAATAATGTCAAAATATATATATAACTTGTATTATTTAGCCATGATAGTATTATAGAAGAGCCTGAGTGTGATAATGACTGGGTACAATGTTCAAATATCAGTGATTCAATGCTGTTCACGATGTTCATAGCGCTAGTCACAGCACCACCGTATTATTTCGTCCATCTAGGAATCTTCAAATGACTTCTTAGGTTCCTTTTCAAAATAAACGTGTGGTCAATTATTCATTTACAGGAATTAGTGACCAGGATTGTGGTTATAATTAGCGTTGTGTGTAGTATTGTGGAAGGAGGAATTTTGGTGAGGGAGGGAGGGCGAGAATTGAGGTAGCCTCATTGTGTGTGTGTGTGGCACCCACTCTTGTTTTGCTCACCATACTAGCTTAGTGGTTTGCTATGGGCAACACACATGTACATGGGTATATACAGTGTGTGTATATAGTGTAAGAACAGCAACAGGAGAATGTTGAGAGGAGCTATTTTGGTGAGGGAGGTTATGTTGTAATCGTAGCGTCGTCTGCTGTCTGCTGTGTGATTTTTCATGCAGTGTATGGTGGCAACTGTACTGTTTGGACACAATACCGGCTTATTTGCATAGTTCTGGTAAATAAAACATGTAGATAGGTATACAGGGGGTACCTCAGTTTAAGAGTTTAATTCGTTCCTGGAGACGGCTCGTATTCCGAAGCTAATTTCCCCATAAGAAATAATGGGAAATGAATTAATCCATTCCTGACTACCCCAAAAATCCCACATCAAACTAAATTTTTATACCTAATTCATCTAAATAAACCTACAAAACTATGTTCAAGTTATTACTTACCTTGCTGTTGAATGCTGTAGGCGTATGGAAGATGGTGAGGCGGGGGGAGGAGGAGAGGAGTTACTGTTTGGAAGGGAGTCCCCTTCCATTATCACATCAGGCAGTGAGGACTTCACTGGTATGCACACTCTGGCACATTTTGCCTGCATACCACTAGGACTTGCTTGTCTTGCTAAGAATTTGTCTAAAGACACTTGTTTTTCCCTACATTTTAACACTTGTCTGTAGTAAGACATCACATTGTAAGTGAGGCTTGTACAGTAAGGCTTGTACAGGAGTGAGTAACACCACGGCACTGAAAGCTGGCCACTTGCTCTGGGTGTGTAAAAATGACCTGCCAGCTTGGAATATCCTAAAAAACCTTCTATATAACAAGACGCATGAACGGAAAACATCGTTCATTGAAAGCCTACCAGCCATCCAGAAGGAGTGGGAAAGGAACAACAACAATTCTAATATACCAGGGGCGGAGGCTATAGTCAGGGATGAAACTGAGGCTGAAACTCAGGAAGTTGTAAACTCTGACTCAGTAGGCCCGGATGTAGATGACAGTAAACTAGAAAGTGTAACCAACAGCTCGATAGGTACAGACACTACGACGGTTCCGATAGAGAGAGTCAGAACAGAAGGACAGACTTATGCAAATTTTATGCAAAGGGCATATGCAGACATAGATATGCTGGTAATAAGAAAGGATTAGAATGCAGTTACCAACATCCCAAAAAATGTTTAAATATGCTTAGGAAAGGTGAGTGTCGATTTGGATCAATATGTAGGTTTTTCCATCCTGAGATGTGCCAAACCTCACTGGAGGACAGAAAATGCTATGACCTCAGCTGCCCACACTTTCACGTGAAAGGCACGGAACGCTACATAAAGAGTGGCAAGCAGGATAATGAATTTGGAGGAAACTCGATAAATTTTTTATACCAAACCGAAAGAGAATTCAAAAGGAGGAGCATGGAGAATGTATGGAACTGGATGCCAGATCCACTTGCATTCCAGAATACAGATACAATTACACACCGAAAGGGAACTACAACTACGACAGGCAACTGCCCTACAACAATCAGCTCTGGTCAGAACAAACTCAATATGTCCACGCATAATGGGCTTGCCGAAAAAGTCTCCCAGTCAAACTATCACTAATAGAGTAACCTCATTCATCTTTGCCAACATACAAGGACTGAAAACAAGAACAAACAACAAAGTACAGTTCATAAATGGCCTCCTCACGGAGTCAAATGCAGTATTGGAGCTTTCACAGAAACCCATGCAGGGGAATTCTTAGACAGTGAGATCTGGATTCCAGGATATAACCTATACAGGTGTGATAGGAAAATTAGGTCACATGGAGGAGTGGGTCTGTATATTAGGGAAGACCTTGTATGCTCGGAGCTCCTTAACGTTACAAATGAGGTGGTAGAGGTACTGGGATTAAAAATAGAGAAAATAAATTTAGTGATTATTCTAATATACAAACCGCCAGATGCAACGGCTGAGGAATTCACAGAACAGATAAACAAAATAGAGAATAGCCTTGATAATTTGGAGAACCCGATACCTGATATTATCTTCCTAGGTGACTTCAACTTGCCTAGTCTCAGGTGGAGAATAGCAAACAATAATATTATACCAGGAAATCTATCAGGACCTAACCAACCACAGATTAGAGAACTACTTAGATTCTGTGACAAATTTTCACTCAATCAGCAGATATCGGAGCCAACGAGAAATGAAAATATTCTAGATCTGGTCTTTACGAACAATGAAGACATTATCAGAGACATTACGATATCAGATACCACATATTCAGATCACAAGCTCATTGAAGTGCAAACGACCATCAATACTCAGAATAGACCTAAAACGTTGATAAAGCGAGAGGGGCTATTCAGTAAATTCAATTTTAATAATAAAAGGATAGACTGGGAGATAATAAACAGGGAACTTACAAACATTCCATGGGAAACTTTTAAGTAATACAAGTCCTACAGAAGGAATAGAAAAACTGACTTCGGAAGCGTATCAAGTCTGTCTGAAACATGTTCCTTTGAGGAAAGCCAGAAAGAGATCCAACGTAGAAAGAGAACGCAGACGACACTATAAACGCAGGAAAAAAATAACTGAGCTGCTTATGCAGACACGAATTTCCCGTCAAAGAAGGAATAATTTAAATAGGGAGATTGAAGAAATCGAGCGGAAATTGAAACACTCATATGAAACTGAAGACAGTCAGTTAGAACAGAAAGCAATTCAGGAAATAAAGAAAAATCTAAAATACTTCTTCACATATGCGAAATCAAAAGCAAAAACCACTGCCAGTATTGGACCTATTCGTACAAGTGAAGGTTCATACACGGAGGATGACAAAGAAATTAGTGAAATCCTAAAAAAGCAGTATGAGGACATGTTTAGCACTCTAATAAACAACATGAAAGTGGAAGATCCAGACAATTTCTTTATGCAGGATATTCAAACCCCTGTAAATATAACTGATATCAACACGAGCGCACTAAAGAAATGCAAAGTGCCGGTAGCACAGGCACTCAGTATAGTGTGAAGGAAGAGCTTGGACACGGGGGAGATACCAGATGCACTTAAAGTAGCAGACATAGCCCCTCTACACAAGGGAGGGAGCAAAGCATTGGCAAAGAATTATAGACCAGTTGCACTAACATCGCACATAATAAAAGTATTTGAGAGAGTGATTAGGAGTCAGGTCACCAATTTCATGGAGACCAATGACCTTCACAACCCAGGCCAGCATGGATTTTGAGTGGGAAGATTGTGCCTCTCACAGCTACTTGAGCACTACGACAAAGTCACTGAGGCATTAGAAGAAAAACAGAATGCTGATGTGATATACACGGACTTCGTAAAGGCTTTCGATAAATGTGACCATGACGTGATAGCACATAAAATGAAGTCAATGGGAATAACCTGTAAAGTAGGATGCTGGATACTCAGTTTTCTGTCAAACAGGACTCAGCGAGTAACGGTCAACCATATAAAATCTAGTCCAAGTGCAGTTAAAAACTCTGTACCTCAGGGTACAGTCCTTGCACCGCTGCTTTTCCTTATTCTCATATCAGATATAGACAAAAATACAAGTCACAGCTTTGTATCATCCTTTGCAGATGACACAAAAATCAGTATGAAAATTACCTCGGCTGAAGACATTGAAAAACTTCAAGCTGATATTAATAAAGTTTTCGAATGGGCATCAGAAAATAACATGATGTTGAACAGTGATAAATTCCAGGTACTCAGGTATGGTAAAGATGAGGACCTTAAACATAATACAGGGTATAAAACACAATCAAATGTACCCATAGTAGGAAAACAGCATGTAAAGGATTTGGGAATAATGATGTCTGACGACCTAACATTTAGGGAGCATAACCAAGCAAATATTGCGACAGCCAGAAAAATGATAGGACGGATTACGAGAACTTTCAAATCCAGGGATCCCATCACAATGGTTGTACTCTACAAGTCACTTGTGTTGTCCCGTCTTGAGTACTGCTCAGTACTCACTTCCCCCTTCAGAGCAGGAGAGATTGCTGAAATAGAGGGAATACAGAGAACATATACGGCACGCATAGACGCGATAAAGCACCTAAATTATTGGGATCGTCTCAAAGCACTCCAAATGTACTCACTAGAAAGAAGACGAGAGAGATATCAAATAATATACACCTGGAAGATACTGGAGGGCCAAGTACCAAATCTACACGGTAAAATAACAACGTACTGGAGTGAACGATATGGAAGAAAATGCAGAATAGAACC
>WNGS01003734.1:12894-39674 GCA_020271785.1 Procambarus virginalis
ACTGGACCCTCCCCGCTATCCCCATTCAGCCACTGGACCCTCCCCCTCCCTGCTATTCCCATCCCACCACCCGGATCCTCCCCCGCTACCTCCATTCTTCCTCACACCAACCGCCCACTGTTCCCTCCCTCCACATTTGGAATGGTATTTTTTATTTATTTTTTATTATTTATTTATTTATTTATTTTATATATAACAAGTTCCTACATTCCTGTACAGGGTACCTCAGTTTACGAATTTAATCCGTTCCCAGAGATGGTTTGTAACCCGAAAATTTATAAACCGAAGCGAATTTCCCCGTAAGAAATAATGTAAATTATTCATCCATTTTCAGACTCCCCCAAAATTAACTTCAAAGTAAATTTTATACCTAATTCACCCAAATCTTCAGCACAAAGTTTGTACAAGTTATTACTTACCTTTATGATGACTCCTGTTGGCTTATGGAAGACAGTGAGGAGGGTGGAGTAGGAGAGGTGTTACTGTTTGGAAGGGAGTCCCCTTCTATTATAACATCAGGCAGTGAGGACTCCACTGGAGTGCATTTTCTGGCACGTTTTGCCTGCATGCCACAAGGACCTACTTGTGGCTCACTGCTTGCTTGTCTTGCTTAGAATCTGTGTAAAGACACTTGTTTTTCCCTACATTTTAACACTTGTCTGTTGTAAGACATCACATTGTTTTGTAGTAGAGGGATGTAATGTTCAAATAAGATTGTTTGTGTTTGCTGTTTTACTTTAGTTTACAAAATGCTTGGAATAACTTGATTTTTGTTACTTTTACTTGATTTTTGTTTTGTTCACTTTCCCATCCAGAATGGTAGACAGTTGGAACAAATTAGGTGAGTTGGTGGTGGAGGCCAAGACCGTCAGTAGTTTCAAAGGGTTATATGACAGAGTGCTGGAAAGATGGGATACCATGAGTGTAGCTCTCATCCTGTAACTACACTTAGGTAATTACACATACATATGTTTATTCAGTGTATATACAATACAGTGGAACCTCGGTTCTCATATGCCCCAGTTCTCATAGTTTTCGGTTCTCGTAGTAAATTTCTGAGAAATTTGATTCGGTAGTTGTAGTTTGTTTATACACGTACGGGTCCACAACGATCATGGCGCTTCAGTTTACCAGTCTCTCCCGCCTAGTGATGATTGTGCTTGAATTCTCTGTGAAGAATTTCATTGTTTTTGTGGTTTTTCTGGCTTCTGAACATAAAAGTTCTTATTATATATCACACCATGGGTTCCAAGAAAGTCAGTGGTAATGTTGAACCTAAGAAAATAGTTGGGAGGATAACGATAGAGGAAAATCAATAGATCACTCATAGTGAGACAATGTGATGTCTCACTACAGACAAGTGTTAAAATGTAGGGGGAAAAACAAGTGCCTATAGACAGAGTCTAAGTAAGACAAGCAAGCAGTGAGCCACAACCAGGTCCTAGTGGTGTGCCTGCAGAACGTAAGAGAGAGAGTACTCCACAAATCTCATCACTACTGTTATAATGGAAGGGGACTTCCCTTCTAAACACTAACACTCTCCTCCTCCCCCTACCCCTCCTCACTGTCTTCCATGCGCCAACAAGAGTCCTCCATAAAGGTATGTACCTAAGAGTATTATTCTATATAAAATGTATTTTCAATATTTTTGGAGGTGTGGAACGTATTAATTCAGTTTACATTATTTCTTATGGGATAATTTGTTTCGGTTTTCGTAACGTCTCTAGGAATAGATTAACTGTTTCCTTGCCCAAAATGCTATGCATATTAGTGGCTTTAGCTATTGTATGTACTAGCTCTATCTATAAATCCACCATTATGTTGTATCTCATCATCTATGTATGTACTTTTCCTGAATAAAAATTTAATTTAATTTTAATAATTTAATTATTAATTTAATTTAATTTAATTAATTTAATTTAATAATTTAAAACTATGAAAACAAAGATACCCACTGTATAACACTTGTTGGAAACAATCCAGAGACTTCATGTTTATCATGTACCCAGTAGTTTTCCCCCATAAATCAATCACTAATACCAGTTGATGTAACAGGTTGTGTCTTTTCAGTTACGCACACTTCAAAGGGAACTAAAAAAGAAAGACGAAATGATTCTAGAACAGAAGAAGAAAATTTACAAATTAGAAAAGGTACTAAAGGTTTGTTCTTTTTAAATATTTAATGATATTATTTTACTGTACTATTTATTTTTCTGCAGGGGAGCCCCTACAGTTCCCTGTAGCTATCCATGGCTGATATGGATACCCTAACTATTTTACATCAGTCGATGTGGGTGGAGGTCTAGGCCTACCAGGAACCATGAGCCAGAACCTGGCCCCCCTCACAGAGGGGAAGATTTTGGGGCTTAGCGTCTCCACAGCCCGGTCCTCGACCAGGCCTCCCCCCCCCTCCCACTCCCCTGCAGAAGCATCCTGTAGCAGCTGTCTAACTCCTAGGTACCTATTTACTGCTAGGTAACAGGGGCATAAGGGTGAAAGAAACATTTTGCCCATTTGTCTCCGCCTCCACCGGGGATTGAACCCCGAACCTCAGGACTAAGGATCCAAAGTGCTGTCCACTCAGCTGTCAGGCGTAACAACAATTATGAAACAAGGAACACAAACACTTGAGGAAGTTAAAAAGTTATGAATTTGGATAACAACAAGCAGTTAGCAGGTGATTGCATTTCAGAGAGCCATCAATTCTTCCCCATCGTCCCCCACATTAGAGAAAACATTTGATTTACAATATTTATTTCTCTAGTAATTAAGTGTAAATAGTGCTACGGCATGTTATGTGTAAATGCATATTTGGATGTATGCTCATTGACTACAATATCTGCTTCACAGTATGAATTTGTGAATGTATCTGGATAGTATCAGTGACCTTCCTTGCTGTTGTCTTTATAAACAAATGTCATCCTCATACAGAAATGACATGTCCTGATGATTTCAATGGTTTCTTTACAGTGAAAGATTTGTGCGTCAATGAGCTGCGTGGTGAGAGAAATATTGGAGCATTAGGGGATGGTGCTCAATAATTATTTGCAACAAAAAGGAATAATAGGTTAAAAAAAATTCAGAAAGGTAATGTATACACAATGTGAGAAGCCATTTAATGAGAAGACTTTTTTTTTAATTTTTTAATTTTTAAATAATTTTGAGTGGAAAAAATGCCAAAAGGTATTTCAAACCTTTCAAACCCATGACCTTAATAAACATCAGTATATTATTTCTTTTATGTAGGAAATATTATTTCAATGAGCTGCGTGGTATATTATGTATATTATTTCAATGAGCTGCGTGGTGAGAGAAATATTGGAGCATTAGGGGATGGTGCTCAATAATTATTTGCAACAAAAAGGAATAATAGGTTAAAAAAAATTCAGAAAGGTAATGTATACACAATGTGAGAAGCCATTTAATGAGAAGACTTTTTTTTTAATTTTTTAATTTTTAAATAATTTTGAGTGGAAAAAATGCCAAAAGGTATTTCAAACCTTTCAAACCCATGACCTTAATAAACATCAGTATATTATTTCTTTTATGTAGGAAATTATTGTCTTGAAATAAACTTTGACATGCATTAAATGGTAAAATAGAATTGCGCCATCATGTTATGAACCACATTCATGAACGAGCACACGGATCATTTTATGCCATTTTATGATGTGATTTTGTGTATTGTGATTTTTATGTTATCAATATTATATATTATCAAAATATTGTGATTTTGAAGGGTAAAACTGTATGGTACATTCTTATACCGAATACAATATTTATAGTTTAGTTTATCAGATGAAGCACATGCATTTTTATATACAGTATTCTGTGAATACAATACTATAATTTTAAGAAGCACTATATGGATTCATTGATAGTCGGGTGATGAGTCACAATAACGTGGCTAAAGTATGTTAACCAGACCACACACTAGAAGGTGAAGGGACAACAACGTTTCGGTCCATCCTGGACCATTCTCAAGTCGATTGTGATCTACTTCCTCATCACAATCTGGTCAACATACTTTAGCCACGTTATTGTGACTCATCGCCTGCATATGGATACCACACATAAGCGTCTTACTCTGTTTAATTTCTTCGATGCTCTACCTTCCTTTAAACAGCCTTTTCGCGCCTTTGAATCTTCCCTTCTTGCTGCCAAGAGTCGAAAGAACCAGCTAAGGTTTTTTAAAACCTTAGTTGCCCCTGAATTCCCCTTGTGCCCCTGAATTGACTGTCTTGCTGAGCAAGTTCTCCCTCTTTATCTCACTTTCTCCGGTTCAACACTTTGGGATTTCCTTTTCCTGAACATGCCCGCCTTATTTTTCAAGAACTTATTCATGCCACCTCCTTGCAAGTTGATAAGGCTTTTCTAGCTGTTCATCAACATCAACGCTTTCTGTCCTCTTCTATTTCCAGTGATCTATGCAATATAATATTTCCAATTGCATTTGACACTGCTCATGTCTCCTCTTCCCACCACTCCTCCACACTACATAACAAACTTCAACTCCTGATCTCCAACAGTCCTTGGGCCAAATACTCTCTCTCTGACTGTGTTACCAACCTTTCATCTTACCCTCTTTCTAAGCCCCAGCAAGAACTTCTTGGCCTTGGTCTTTTTTTTGCTACTTTCCCTGGCCCACACTGGCATTGACCTCATTAGTTCCTTTGACAGGTTTGTCAATTCTAGCTCTAATACTCTTTCGGACCTGTCTGCCTTTAGAGGGGCCCTTATCCCCGTTCTTGACAGCTTGTTTTCTAAAAATCACCACCTTCCTCGTCGCTTCCAGCTTGCCCTTGCCTCCCTGAAATCTAACAACTCTATTCTTATCCTTCCTTCCGACAAAGGCAATTCAGTGGTTGTCCTTGACCATGAGGACTACCTCCGAAAAGCAGATGTCTTGCTCTCTGACTCTCGCACTTATGCTCCTCTGACTTCTATTCCTTTGGATAGCATCAAAACTTCTTTTAACCGCAAACTAAGACGGCTCTCTAGTCTTTGTCCTCCTGACTTTAATCTCGTTAAACGTTTCAGTGTCATCTGCTCTTCTCTTCCTTATTTTTATGGTCTGCCTAAGATTCATAAACTCGCTAAAACCCTGATGCCTTACCTTGGCACTTTTTCCCCTGCCCACCTTCGTCACTCTCAGGACTTCATAGAAAGACTGCGCCTGCAAACCTCTTGTAAGATGCTTAGTCTTGATGTCGACTCTCCGTTCACTAATGTTCCGCTCGATGACGTTCTCTCTTTCCTTAGACAGAAGGCGTCTGAGGGCCTTCTTCCTCTCCCGCTTCCCACTGACGTTTTCCTCGAACTCATTAGACTCTGCGTTGACTCTAACTCTTTCTCTTTCAACGGTAATTATTACACTCAAACTTTCGGTGTCGCTATTTGTTCCCCTCTCTCCCCTGTTCTTGCTAATTTCTACATTGCTCCTCACCTCTCTCTAGCCTATTTATTGCCTGCATCTACTTCATCACAATCTTGCAGTGGCCACCCTGAAGCCAGCAACAGAGCCACTCTCCTGGTCAACAAAGGTGTCCAGCAGCTGGACACCCTCATAAAGACTGTGAAGCAGTATCCTCCCCCGCGATAACAGCTTGATGATTAAGTGCAACCTCAGAATAATGAAAAGAATTACAGAAAAAAAAAATGTACTACTTACGGGCTATTCATGCCCGTGCCACCTCTTGGGTGGCTTAATCTTTATCAATCAATCTTTCATCACAATCGACTTGAGAATGGTCCAGGACGTTCTGAAACGTCGTCGTCCCTTCACCTTCTAGTGTGTGGTCTGGTCTTCATTGATAGTACAGTATATGGGGTGTTGTGTATGCAGTCATCAGTCATTCAGTCATTATCAGTCATTCATACTATTTATGAAATGCTTACTGTAAATCATTAATGGAAAAAATTAATTTGTAGTACAGTATTAAACTTTTATTGAAAACTTATTAGTGTGATTTCAATAAATTGGTATTTTCAACTTTGAATTTATTTTACCCACTCACTAGAAAAAAGGTGTGTTATTTATGATTAGTTGGGAATGGGTTTTGTATTTATTATTTGTACCTGCAAATTATCCCACAAATTAGAACCCTAAATTAAGTTAAATTTACATTCTTTAGACAGATGAAGACATAAGAAGATGAAGATCCTGTTCTTCTTTCTTTAGGGCAGCCTCACATTCCTTTCTTTGTAGAGCTTCTTTCACCAGGGCCGCCTCGCGTTCCAGTTCTTCTTTCTTTAGGGCAGCCTCACGTTCCTTTCTTTGTAGAGCTTCTTTCACCAGGGCCGCCTCGCGTTCCTGTTCTTCTTTCTTTATGGCAGCCTCACGTTCCTTTCTTTGTAGAGCTTCTTTCGCCAGGGCCGCCTCGCGTTCCTGTTCTTCTTTCTTTAGAGCAGCCTCAAGTTCCTTTCTTTGTAGAGCTTCTTTCGCCAGGGCCGCCTGGCGTTCCTGTTCTTCTTTCTTTAGGGCAGCCTCACGTTCTTGTTCTTCTTTCTTTAGGGCAGCCTCACGTTCCCTTATCTGCAGGCTTCTTTTTGTTGTTCTCGCTCTATTTTTGCTAATTCGAGTTTTAACTTCATAGCTGCCAGAGCCTGCCGATCTGCAATAGAATGGTTATCGTGAGAATCAGAGTCTATAATTCCTTCATCTAAGAGGTGGTCCAGGATAAGGTTGTGAATTTCATTTTTGTTGGCTCCATGGAGAACATCTAGTTGATACTCGTGTGCAAGAGTTTGTAATTCTGTTTTCCTGGCACGAATTAGATTCCCTACTTCACTTGCTGGATCATTATGAAATGCTGAGAAACGAAACATTTTGAAACAGCAAATAAATGTACAATGAATATACTGTACCTGTGATATTATAAGTGTCAGTAACAGGATGACTTGGCAACTGGTAACTATCTTGTGGAAAGTTAATCGTTAACAATTAACGTTAATATTAGTATGGTAAATGATTAGTCAATCAAAATTGCAGGAAATCTTGTACCCGGTACTCAATATAAGAGAATAAGGGCAAGAAAATTCCTACTAAATAAATGAAACCGATAGTTTCGAAAACAAATGAAACTTTTAATTGTTTCAAAAGTGAAAGGGTAGTCCAAGAATGTAGGGATACCTTGCCGGGTCTCTATAGGACAGAAGCAAGGGGTTTCCTACTTAATTATATGATACAGAATTAGCGTTCTTTGTGCTCTGAAAAAAGAAAACTAATTCCCTACCTGAGTAAATATCATCTCTGACCGATGTATAGGGGTGCGAGTGTCAACTGGTGACGAGAACTGCTGTTCAGGTCCCAACTCGACAGCATAGTCCGTGCTAGAGGAACTATGGCCCTCTATATCCTCCTTTGGTCGGATTGCAGAAGATAGGGTGCTTTGGCCCAAAGACAAATCAAAGTACCAGGGTACCAAAATGATGATCTGTCTGAATTTGAGAAATATCCTAGGGACAAAAAAGGTGCAATACATGAGTAATAACACTGAGGGAGGGATGATCAATTAAGAGAATGTCTGAGGCCTCCAGTCACCACGTAATCCACAGTTGTCCAACTCTCACAATATGTTACCCTCAGAATGCACAAAATACACAGCACCATATAAATATTAAAAGTAATGAAAATATTGAAAAGCAACTGTATCAAAGCCAAGTACACTTACCACAAATTGATGTTCTAGTACTAGTACCTGAGTGAGGCTCCTTGGACAGGCCCCCATTAAATGTGATGGAAAAAAGAAGTGTAGGTGTTCGGCAGTTCTACTAATGGCTGATGTCAATGCCAATCACATTTACAAAAAAAAGTTGACTGCTTGGCTGTTGCCTTCTGTTGTGAAGTAAGGGAAAACATGCAACACAAATAGTATGAACAATGAAGCTTTAATTTAACTTGAAAATAACAATGAACAAATATAATCCCTTGGCTATGTACAGTGCAAACAAACAAGATTATAAAGTAAAAAATAACAAAATAAAACAATGGTGACGTTACTCTACAAATAAATAAAGCCAAGAAATGAAATAACAGGTGCTGAGAATAAAGCGCTGGCTGAGAACATCCACTAATAAACAGAGCGTATATCAGATGGTTGTTTCAGCTTGAGAGCACAGGATATTCTAACATCAATGGCTGGTGCAGGCCCAGACATCGGCTAGGTAGATGGCGCTGAAGTGCAGAGGTGCAGACGTCGATTCACCAATTAGAAGCGTGCTGGCTGGAAGTGGTAGTTTGGTGATCAACGACGATGGAGGGGGGAGGTGGAGAGCGAGTGTCTGATACGTATGCACTTGGCAGAAACGTATTTTACTCTCTACGGACTACACTTGCTTGTAGTATCTAGATGTTGTAGATGTACTGAAGTAACATGACGATAGGTGACCATGATAACATACCATGATAACATGATAATGTGTTACCATGTGACCATGGTAACACGATAACCATGACCATGACGATAGGAAAGAGCAGGCCAAATCTCTCTTGAAGGAGATTATAGTAACAGCTCTCCCCCGAAGCCTGCTCTTACGGGTTAAGTTACTTTAGTGGCTGGTGTAGAGGTAGGAGTAGCTGTCTCTACCTCGTAGACTCTGGAGAGGGCGTCGGCTATGATGTTGTCCGAACCTTTGATGTAGAAGATCTCCAGATTAAAATTCTGCAAGTACAGAGCCCAGTGTAGAAGACGTTGATTGCTGAATTGGGCCTGTTGTAGGAACCGCAGGGGATTGTGGTCCGAGTAGATGGTAATAGACCGATTCCCCTGTAGGTAAGGTTCGAAATGTTGCAGATTCAGGACGATGGAGAGGAGTTCCTTTTCGATAGTGCTGTAGTTCTTTTGATGGGGCTGTAGCTGTAGTAGCTGACAGGAAGAATCTCCTCGCCTCGTTGTTGCATCAGGACGCCCCCGATGCCTGTACCACTGGCGTCGACATTGATGATGAAGGGCTTCATGATATCTGGAGAGGCGAGAATGGGATCAGAACATAGAGATTTAAGTTGTTCAAAGGCAACGGTCTGAAGGGTCCAATGATACCGTTGCTTGGAGCTGGTCAGATTAATCAAGGGTGTCGCTACGTTCGTACTAAAATTCTTCACAAACCTACGATAGTAAGATGCAAGTCCAAGGAAGCACAGGAGCTGCTTCCTGGTCGTAGGTTGTGGGTAATGCTGAATGGCTTCAGTGTGAATTGTTAAAGGAGCTATGCTGCCACTCCCTATCACATGACCCAGATAACGCACTTTACCTTTGGCAAAGGTGGACTTACCCAAGTTGATGGTAAGGCCGGCTGTCAGGAGCCTGGAGAACAGTCGTTGCAGCTGGAGCAGATGTTCGCTCCAGGTGTTGGTTGCCACAACGATGTCGTCCAAGTAGGCGTAGGTGTGATCTAGGCCGTAGATGACGCGGTTGACAGCTCTCTGGAAGGTGGCCAGGGCGTTACACATTCCAAAAGGAAGGCGTTCATATCTGTATAGGCCAAAAGGAGTGGTGAAGGCAGATATTTCCTTAGCTCTCTCTGTCAGGCTTATTTGGTAATAGCCTTTTAACAAATCAATTTGGGATAAATAATTGGCATTATCTATTGCGTCAAGGATATCATCTATACGTGGTAAAGGATAAGCATCCTTGACGGTCACAAGATTCAGTTTCCTATAATCGGTACAAAGGCGTACTTTACCGTGCGGTTTTGGCACCAAGATGCAGGGTGAGACCCAAGGGGACTCACAAGGTGTGACCAGCCCATGATCCAGAAGGTATTGTACTTCAGCACACATAACTTCCTTTTTGTACGGGCTGATACGGTAGAAGGGTTGACGAATCGGCCGGGTATCAGGAAGCAGCTGGATGTCGTGCTGAACCACATTACACTCCTGGGGATCATCGTTGAACAACTTCTGATGTTCATGAAGAACTTCGATGAGAGGAGCACTATTACCGTCCTGTAAATAGGTAGGAAGATCATTAAGGATTTCCGAGTTAGAAGGCACTAACTCAGAGTCAGTGCTTTCCGAAGGAGAAGCAGGGAAGGTCTCACTGTGGAGGTATGGATCTTTGAAAGTGGAGAGTGGTATTAGCACAGTGGGGGGAATACCTTTATACTCCTTTAAAAGATTGACGTGGCACAACTGGGTCCTCCGCCGCCTATCTGGAGTCTCAAGAACGTAGTTGTGGTTGTTTCTGCACTCCTTGATGCGGTAGGGTCCTGAAAACTTATTTTGCAATGGAGAACCTGGGTTCGGAAAATATGCCAACACGAAGTCTCCTGGTGTAAATTTCTGGATTTTGCTGCGTTAATCAAAATGACTCTTCATCCTATCTTGAGCTTTCAATAGATTGTCATTAGCAAATTTACATACTCTCTCTAGAATGTGTTTTAAGTTTTGAAGAAACGGGCACATTCTGAGGGTCACTGAAGGTGGCATTACGTAGAGAGTCTTTAAAAGCTTTAAGAGGAGTACGGCACTTACGTCCATAGAACATCTCATAAGGAGATACTCCTAAAGACTCATTTGGGAGACTTCTGAAAATGCACATGATGATGTCAAGTTGTTTATCCCAGTCTTTCATGGTTTCATTGCAAAATTTCTTTAGGAGTGCTTTAATCGTTTGGTGACTACGTTCAAGAGAACCCTGTGAAGCAGGATGGTAGGGGCTGGACAATACCTGAGTGATGTTGAATTCTTACAGTGTCTTGAAGAGATCACTGGTGAAGTTGGTGCCAGTACAGTCACTTTGAATCTCCCGAAGAAATCCGTAATGGGTAAATATCTTCAATAGTTGTTTCACCACCGAAGCAGCTGTAATGTTCTTTACAGGAACTGCTATGGGGAATCTGGTGGTTGGACACAGGATGGTTAGTATATAAGCGTTGCCAGAACTGGTCCGAGGTAAAGGACCAACACAGTCTATAATATGAGTCTGTGGAAAGGTTCCGCAGGCACCGGGATAGGAATTAAAGGAGCCTTGGGAATCGGGATGTTAGGTTTTCCTGCCATCTGACATGTATGACATTGTTGTACGTAACGTTTGACGTCTTTAACCATACCTGGTAGTAGTCTTGTCTGATTCCGTGGTAGGTTTTGTTAAAATCATAGTGAGAAAGTGCTCCGTGGGCCAGGTGTAGAATATCGGGCCGTATGCTGGCGGGAACTACTAGCTAAAATAAAAAATAAATAAAATAAAATAAAATAAAATGTTTATTTAGGTAAGGTACATACATACAAGGGATTTTACAAAGGATGATTGTTTTATAGATAGGGCTGGTACATACAATGCCTAAAGCCACTATTACGCAAAGCGTTTCGGGCATGAAAAACTTAAATGACTAAGGCTTAATACTAATTGAGCATAAGGACCAAAATGAGTTGAGAACAAAATAAAAAAGAGTTAAGAAGGGGGGAACATGGCTGAAAAAGCAGCACAAATACAATTCGGTCGACAAAAACAGCGTCATTTAAATCAGAACAGAACATGGGTTGACAATAGAGGGGTAAGGTAGGTTACAGGAAATTATTAGGTATAGCTTCGTTTTTGTCTTAAACTGGTTGAGAGAGGTACAGTCTTTAACATGGTTGGGAAGGTCATTCCACATTCTGGGTACCTTGATTTGTAAAGCATTTCTAGTTTGATTAAGTCGTACTCTAGGAATATCAAAACTGTATTTGTTTCTGGTGTGGTGCTCATGGGTTCTGTTACAACCTTCTATGAAGCTTTTGAGGTCAGGATTGGCGTTACAGTTCAGCGTTTTATATATGTATAATACACATGAGAGAATGTGCAATGACTTAATATCTAACATATTCAGAGATTTGAGTAGGGGTACCGAGTGATGTCTGGGGCCAGAGTTGGATATTGTCCTAATAGCAGCTTTGTGTTGAGTGATTAGAGGACGTAAATGATTTTGGGTAGTAGAACCCCAAGCACAAATACCATAGTTGAGATATGGATAGATGAGGGAGTAATAGAGAGTCACCAGGGCAGGGCGGGGTACATAATATCTGATCTTAGAAAGAATGCCAACATTTTTTGAAACTTTTTTTGATATATTTAGAATGTGTCCCTGGAAATTCAGCTTGTGGTCAATGAGAATGCCAAGGAATTTGCCATCTAATTTGTTACAGATTTGGGTATTGTTTATTTTGAGATTTATTTAATTAGAGGATTTATTGCCAAAGAGAATATAAAAGTTTTGTCAATGTTAAGAGTGAGTTTGTTGGCAGTTAGCCAAAGATGGACTTTATTTAGCTCAGTATTTACTGTGGCATTTAGAGCAAGGGGGTCAGGACTGGAGTAAATGAAGGTTGTGTCGTCAGCAAATAGAATTGGTTTGAGGTGTTGGGAGGCATTTGGAAGGTCATTAATGTAATGAGAAAGAGGAGAGGGCCAAGTATGCTGCCCTGAGGAACACCAATGTTGATGGGTAGGGTGGGAGAAATTGAATTATTCACAGAAACATACTGGAGCCTGTCAGTAAGGTAGGATTTGAGGTATTGCAGGGAGTGTCCTCTGACTCCATAATGATGTAATTTAAGAAGAGATTTTGGTGGTTGACAGTGTCAAAAGCCTTACGCAGGTCCACAAATAACCCAACAGGGAACTCATTTTTATCAAGAGCTGCATGAATCAAGTTAATCATACTAATAAGTGCATCATTAGTGCTTTTTTGGGGTCTGAAGCCATATTGGCAAGAGCTAAGTATATTGTGTTTGGCTAGATAAGAGTAAAGCTGCTTGTAGATTAGTTTCTCAAATATTTTTGACAAGTTAGGCAGGATTGATATAGGTCTGTAGTTGTTAACATCTGTGAGATCACCACATTTGTGTACAGGGGTTACTCTCGCTTTTTTTTATAATATCTGGGAAGGTTTGGAGTTCAAGTGACTTGTTGAAGAGCAAAGCAATAGCAGGGGCTAAAGTTCTGGAGGCTTTTTTGTAAATTAAAGTTGGTATCTCCTCAAGGGCACTAGACTTGGTTTTAAGGGAAAGGATTACCTCGTTGACGTCAGTGGAATTAATAGGCTTTAGGTACAGAGACTGTGGATAGTTACCTGTAAGATAGTCCTTAACATCAGTACTGGAAGATGGAATATCATTTGCAAGGGATGACCCAATGGAAGAGAAGAACCTATTGAACTCAATAGCAGAATCAGAGGCTGAAAGCTGACCATCGTTATTGGACAGGAGTGTTGGTTTGTTATTTAAAATCTTCTTTGATCCCAATATTTGTGAAATTGTGCTCCAAGTTTTTTAATGTTGCTCTTTATTTGGGTAAATTTATCTTCATAGTATTTAGTTTTGGCTCGTCTAATTATCTTAGATAGCAATAACGAGTAATTCATTGAGAATTCTTTGGAGACAATTCCTAACCTATACTTCTTCTCAAGGTCATGTTTTTTATTAATGGATTTAAGTATTCCCTTTGTAAGCCAGGGATTGTTTAGCCTTTTGATTGTGACTTGTTTTGTAAGCATAGGACAGTGGGTGTTATAAAGGCTAAGAGTTTTTTGAAGAAAAGATTGCACTGCTAGGTTGATGTCCCCTATGTTACCTAACTCGGACTCCCAGTTGACATTATCAGCAGCAGTTATAAAATTGCCTAATGCAGTTTCATTGTGCAGCCTAAAATTTAACTCCCTTGACTCTAGAGGTGGTTTGCTAATGTTAGTTAAGAGAAATGTGGGTAATGGTCTGTAGTGCTATCGGTGATTATACCTGAAGTAAGCGGAGAGGTTATGTTGTCCAGATGTGATCTAGAGTCGTGGCAGTACTATCAGTGATTCTAGTAGGTCTAGTGATTAAGGGTATGAGGAAGCAGGAATTCATTCAGTTGAGAAAGCTAACAGCAGTAGGGGGTTCAGGCTCGCAGAGGTCAATATTAAAGTCCCCTGCGATAATTAGATGGTTTTTGTTCAGTCTGTTATCGAGTATTAGATTTCTAAGGTTTGAGTTGAATTCGGACACATCAGTGTTAGGAATTGTATAGACTGCACCCACAGACAGGACAGACTCGGCACCCTTGACTCTGAAGCTGGTGAAGATATACTCCCCACAGCAGTCTCTAGTTCTAATTACATTTAAGCATGTTAGTTCTTGGTGGTAGTAAAGAGCAGTACCACCACCTCTCTGAATTTGACAACAGTTGTGAATTACCGAGTAGTTAGGCATGTTAAAGAGTTGAGTAGTATCCTCTTTCAACCACGTTTCAGTAAGTATAATAAAAGAGAATTTGTTGTCAATAGTTTCAATCAAGGCACTAACATCGTCGAAATGTTTACCTAGGGTTCTAACGTTCAAGTTGATTACAGAGATATTGTGATTATGTGTTAATTCATTGTTTACATCTTGTGCTGCAAAATATCTGCAATTTAGATCATTAAAGTGATGATTGTCATAGATAGTGGATAAGAGGTTTAGTTCTGGGTCTATACTTGTCTGCATAAAAAGGCTGGTTGCAGGAAAACAAGGCAAGAAATGACAAATTACAAAGTAGAATTAAGCTATAAAAGGGGGAAAAATAAAATAAATATTAGTAAAATAAAATAGTAAATATTGTAGCGTGAGGAAGCACGCCATGACTAACAGTCAGACTGTAAAGAAGCACTTATATAAAGCACAAATAATAATTAACGGCACAACAGAAGTCGCCCATGCAGCAGACCTCACATTGACTGGGTGAGGGAGCTTAAGGTACAGGCTGAGCAGATGGGGGATGTGGGGGTGGGGGGGGGGGTGGACAGGCCTCCTCCCGATTGTGCTTCAAATAACAGCCACCTACTGGAGAAAAACCAATGCCCCATAACAACACCGAGGGTCACTTCCCCCTCTAGGTCCACTGCACCTGCATTAGGTCGCCAAGGCTGAACCAACAGGCGTGCTTCAGGGGCGCGCCACGGTCCCTCCGTGGCACGCCAACACAGACACAAACACTGTACCTTAAATGTTGAGAAGGGCAGGACGCCCCTGACGGGTCGCTCTGAGTCGTTGTCGATAGGAACTGGTGTAGGGTCCATGCTGGTTGAACAGTTGAGCAGGCTAAACTTCTGTGTTTACGACTCACTGAGCAGCAGTGAGCTGCGTTTTGTAAGTGAGCAGCTGCTTGCTTGACGGGAAGAGGGGCCACGCAGTTGTTGTTGTTGTTATAGATTCAGCTACTCGGAACAAGTTCCAAGTAGCATGGGCTATGGTGAGCCCGTAACTTACCTGGCACAGGAGCTGGGCAAGAAGCACGGGCTATGGTTAGCCTCGTGGACAGGAGATGTCTCCCGTGGGCCACACAGTCTGCACGCCGAGCTTTATAACCTCGGCCCGTTGCGCGCGCAGCTTGGGCGGTTAAGTCAGCTTCCAGACATACGTTTTCTCTTCCCTCAGAAAACCCACCATTTTTGGGAAAAAAACAGTGTTCTTAGACTGCACCCACAGACAGGACAGACTCGGCACCCTTGACTCTGAAACTGGCGAAGATATACTCCCCACAGCAGTCTCTAGTTCTAATTACTTTTAAGCATGTATCAGTTCTTGGTGGTAGTAAAGAGCAGTTGGTCGACATTGGCCCAATCGTCATCCTCCGTCAGCTTACTGGTCTGTACCTCCGGTAGAGCAACTGATTCTCTAGGAAGAACCCAGGGATATTGTCAGGTTGAGTCTCAGCCTGGAATTATAATGGTGTTAATGAAGGATCCTCCCTCTGTAACTTACGGAACTCCAACATAGTAAGATTCGGTGGTAGATTCTGATGGTCTTGAGGGACAGCGGTTGTAGTAGAGTCAGCTGGTTGCGGGCGTGCAGCTTGTGCATGGGTGGTCACCAAAACTGGAGGAGAGACTTCATCACTTTCTTGGACCTCTGCTGGAACATACTTTAAGATGGGGTTGTCCACTACAGAGTCACATACCTGGGGTTTGTCCATGATGATCAGATTGGAAGGTTGCAGATCTTCGGCCAAGTCATTGCCTAGGAGAAGTTGTACCCCCTGACATGGGAAAAGGCTTTTCCTTGATGGCGACTTGGACTTCACCGGTCACGAAAGGACAATCCAGGTGGACTCTGGCGAGTGGATACGGAGTGGTAGCAGTGAGGTCAGTGATAAGGACGGTTTCCCCGGTGTAGGTGATGTTAGGCACCGCCGATTTCAATATTATTGACTGAAGAGCCGCTGTGTCCCTCAAGATCTTCAATTTGAAACGTCCTTCTGAATCTGTATTGTTGACAGAGACAGTTCCAGGATACAGGTGTTTGCTGAAGAGAGAAAGATCATTAACAGGAACACCAACATTCATCACAGGTTTACCGGACTTAGGAGGAGTCGGTTTGGGTTTAGGAGTTTCACCATAGCCTTTGTATTGGGCTTTTCCACATTTATCTATGGTATGTCTATAGAGCTTGCAATACTTACAATACAAGTGTAACGTACGTTTATGTTACGTTGTTGGGTAGATAAGATGCACAGTATTTAGTGAGTTTCATATTTATTTAGTAGTCCTGGATACAGCAGTGTCGTAGACGTTGAGACGAAGCCTGGAGCAGAGCAGAGAGCTGAGTGAGGCCGGAGTCGTGGAGCTCTATGCGGGAGAGCGTGGCGGCTCGATTGGGAATTGCGAGTGTCTGAACTCGGGGAGCATGAGCGTGGCGGCTCGATGCGGTCGTAGTCTGCTGTCTGCTCTGTGTCGAAGCTGTAGCGTCTTGGGTCGATTAGAACTGCCTACGCCTGAGTACTACATTCTTGACTGGAGATTGTACTGTCTTCTATTCGATTGATTGATTGATTGATAAAGATTAAGCCACCCAAGAGGTGGCACGGGCATGAATAGCCCGTAAGTGGTGGCCCTTTTGAGCCATTACCAGTATCAAAAGATGATACTGGAGATCTGTGGAGGCGCAACTGCACCCTGCATGACGGGAGATGTCTCCCGGACCAAATGGTGACCAAATGTGTCTTCTATTCATCATATCGTTGCTTATATGGTGATTACACCTCAGCTTCCTCCAACAAGGTGAGGAGAGTATTGGGGAAAGGATTGTAGCTTCTGTAATTAGTTATGCTATGAAGATAATGAGATAATGGAGCGAATATAAGATTAACTCGCTACACAAGTGAGAGCTCGCCTGATCGGTACTCACTTTGTCATAACTATACCAAGACTTCTTACTGGAAGGTGAGTCAGGTGTTAGCCCGGTGTATGAGGCTGTAGGTGTCAGCCGACTTCGCACATCTGATGTAGTCGGTTTCTTCTTTGTCTGCTAAATATAAACGGATGGAGGGGGAGCACATCTAAAGAATTCCTCAACTAGAATGAGGTTGACGAGTTCTGAAAATGTAGAGATATGTGCTGCTTCCAACCATTTCATGAAATATCTTTTCTTAGTATTGGCAAATTCTAAAAAGGTGGTGGTACTTGCCTTTAGATAATCACGGAATTTTTGTCTGTAGCTTTCGGTGGAGAGAAGGTAGGCGTCTAAAACTGCTTGCTTCAGGGTCTGGTAGTCATTCTCAGACGCTAAGGTACTGAGAGTAATCGCAGCTCTACCTGTGAGATGCACTCTGAGAAGGGTAGACCATTGATTTTCAGGCCAGCTAAGTTTTTTAGCTAGGTTCTCAAAAGTAGTAAAAAACACATCTATCTCTGTCTCAACGAATGGTGGTATTAACATACTTGATTAAAGTGAGAAAGACTTCAGGAGGTAAAATGTTTACAATTGCTAATGAGGAGAACCTCAACACTTTCCTCTCCCAATGTGGTTTGTCTCACCTTATTATCACTCCCAATGAGTCAACATAATTAACCCCCTTGTCACCTAGTGCGGACTAGGTATCCTAAGTCTCCTTGTTTCACTTTTAAATTAATTTTTAATTTACTCTTTACTAGTCATTTACTGGACTTAATTAATTGACTGCATTAATATTTCTATAGGTCTTATTAATTATACAGTCATAACTAAACTATTTATAGTTAATAATCATTAGCTTAAATTTGTCTATGTGTATTATTCAACCTTTTTTCTTTGATTTTATTTATTACCTAGGTTGCCTAGCCTCGCCATATTCCCTTACTCCATTGTACCCGGCTTTGCCTGTGTCTCAAATGCAATTATTACTTACAGTGTACTGAGAGTAATTGTAAGCAATCTACCTCATTTTTCTTTTTTTTTGAATTTTGTGTTTGTATTTGTGGTATCTGTATATAGCTGAGATAGTCTTGGTAGTAAGGTTGATGTAAAGTCATTCCTGGTTACTGACTTTAATACTTATAAACGATTACATGACTAGAGCTCCCAAGCTGGTGGCGTCCTGTGCTCTTGTTTACCTCCTCTCTGGGCGTCCAGCCGCCGCACATAGAAAACGGATGGTACCATTTTCTGTGAACATGACATCCCTCCTTTTCTTTAAAAAGAATGAATACAGGATGTCTACCATGCTTGTAGCACAAAGCAAAGTTATTGACACAAAGTAAGTTATTAACATATCAAGAGATATTGCATACATTTAACATTAATTAAACACACAAAGAATTTAAACAATTTACCACAAAGGATTTCAATGTTAAAAATACATATGCAATGTTAAACAAACATGAAAGAAACTGTAATACAAAGTTACAAAATATTGAATGAGAGATCTGCATTATTCAAACAATATTAAATTTAGTTTAGCATAACAAGTAAATACTTTGCATTACATAGGAACACAATTAATCATCATATCGTGTAGGGCGTTTAACATGACGTTTTGGACGAGAGTCCTTAAGTACAAGAATATCCCTCGATGAATTGTTTATCGAGTTATAACTCATTTTTCTTTTTCTTTTGCACGACTTTGCACTTCATCATTTTCTACACTAGTGGAATCACTTTGAAATAAGCCATATTACGTGTTATACTATGATCTCTATTACTCGCTGTTACCATAGTTCCTTTTACACTAATCACTTTATATGGTTTTGTATCATACGGCATATCTAACTTTCCCTCTTTTTTCTTTTTAACGAGAACAGTATCTCCAACCTTTATGAATTGTTCCTTTGCACGTTGATCATGAGCAATTTTCATTTTGCCCTTGGCTAGTGCATCCTTCTGAGCGAGACGTTTATCCGTTACCTTGGCTGGCATGACAGGTAGTGCGATTCTCATAGGACGTCCAAATAAAAGTTCGCCAGGCGACTTGCCCAGTGTTCCATGCGGTGTTGCACGGTAGTTCCTGAGAAAAGCATACATAGCTTGTTTCCAGGATCGTCCTTCGGCATGAGCACAGCGTACAGCTTTCATGAGAGGTTGCATGAATCTCTCTACTTCTCCATTTGCTTGAGGATGTAGTGGCATCACACGGCGGTGTTTGAATCCAATATGCTCAGCAAAGTTGACAAAGTCTTGTCCATTAAATGGCGGTCCATTGTCCGTCTTGACAACTTCAGGAATGCCAAAGTTTGAAAAGATCTTGTCGAGTTCGGGATGACAGCCTTTGCAGATGTGGAAGTGATGATTTCTACTTCTGGATAACGTGAGTGATCATCAATGACTACCATCAAGTACTCTCCAGTTGGTAGCGGTCCACAGAAGTCCATCGATACTTCCATCCATGGTGCAGCAGGTAGTGGTGAAGGTTGTAGAGGTGTTGGTCTTGAAGTATCCACTGCAGCTTGGCAAGGGACACAGGCATCATGCATGTCCTTAGCTTGACGATCAATGCCAGGAAACCACACCTTTTCTCGTAGCAGCTGTTTGGTCCTTACAAGACCTTGGTGTCCTTGATGTGCAAGCTTCAGAGCACGTTGCTGGAGAACAGCTGGAATGACGATACGAGTACCTCGCAGCACGGTGTCGCGTTGTTGCGTAACACTTAATGTCTGGATGCGTTCAAGTGCTTTGAATGCATCTTGGTCAACTCTGAGGGTGGGATGCGTGGAAACTTTTTCTTAGTCAATGCATCCACTGTTGCTTGCAGAGTTGGGTCCTCTAGGGTTGCAGTACGTATTTCATCAAGAGTGAGAGCCTTAGGGACTGCATCACAGGTTACAGAGTGTACATATTCCTCGGCAACTTGCTGATGCTTGGTGATGGTGAAACTGTTGGCAGGATGTCGACTGATGTAATCAGCGGGATTGCCTGCACCTGGCTTGTATTTCACCGTAAAGTTGTATGGTTGCAGACGAAGAGCCCATCTCTCAATGCGAGCTGGTGGTTTGGACTTTGGATTATTGAAGATGGTCTCCAACGGTTTGTGGTCAGTGACTATCGTGGTAAAGGGTGCACCAAGCAGATACACATTGAAGTGTTCACAGCCCCATACAAGAGCAAGAGCTTCCTTCTCTGTCTGACTGTATCGTTGCTCAACATCTGTGAGAGAACGGCTGGCGTAGGCAATTACTACTCTTGAATCTGGTTGACCAGGTTTGTGTTGGGCTAACACAGCACCTAAACCAACAGGACTAGCATCCACCGTTAACTCAGTGTCCATTGATGGATCAAAGTATGCAGCAGTCGCATTTTCTACTAGTGCATCTTTCACAGCATCAAATGCATTTTGCTCGACATCGCTCCAGTACCATGATGCATTTTCTTCAGGAGCTCACGTAGAGGCTTCGTAATGGTAGCAAAATCTGGAATGAAGCGAGAACAGTAGTTTGCCATTCCCAGAAAACTATGTACTTCAGTGGATGTTGAAGGAGGTGCAGCATTCTTGATATCTGCAACTTTCTTAGGATCTGGAGAAGACCTTTGTCACTAAGTACATGTCCAAAGAATTCAATTTTATGTTGATTGAACTCACACTTTGCTCGGCTTAGCGTCAAATTCTTTTCTCGTAAGCGTTGCAATGTTGCACGAAGAGCTTTGTCGTGTTCAGCTTGGGTACGGCCATAAACAATGATGTCATCAGACATGTTGTCAGCATTAGGTATATCTTGCAATACCTGGCTGATGATGTGCTGGAATACTTCAGCAGCACTGTTAATACCAAAACTCAGGCGCTTGTACCTATACAGACCTCGATGTGTCGTAAACGTTGTGATGAATCGACTCTCATCATCAATTCAAGCTGATGATAGCCCTTGTTTAAATCTAACTTGCTGAATACAGTTGCACCATTCAAGCGGTAGATCATATCATCTACAGTGGGTGTAGGATGGCGTTCACGCATTATGCCTTGTTGGGAACACGCATGTCTACACAAATGCGTATCTCATCTGGATTCTTCGGCTTTGGTGGAGTGACAATTGGGCTTACCCATGGTGTTGGCCTGTTACCGGTTCAATGATATCTAGTTCTATCAGCCTATCCAGTTCGGCATCGACTTTCTTGCGAGTATGGAATGGTTGTCGGCGATGTGGTTGGGCAACTGGAATTACATCTGGGTTGATATGCAGATGTACCTTGCTATCAGTATAACAACCTATGGATTTAAACCGATCAGAAAATTCAGCAACAATAGCATCAACATTGTTTGCAGATTCCACTGCTACAGCATTAGAAAGCTGAAGTAGCCCCAATTTGGTTGAAGTCTTGTACTGAGTAAAGACTCCTTTGCATTCCTAACAACATGGAATGTAGTAATGAGCATTGCATTCTTTGACTTAATCTCTGCAGTGAAAGTTCCAATCACTGGTAAGGCTACCTTTGAAGCATAGGCAGTGGCTTTGCCATTATAGTTTTCAAGCTTTGGGAACTGTTTTTTAAATTTTTCATAGTGGCACTCAGCAATGGTGTCAATGTTTGATCCAGTGTCAATGAGAATTTTGAGACAAATGCCAGCAATGTATACTATAGTCTCTGGGTTGTTTGGAAGATCATTCCATTTTGTGATTGATTGTACTCCATAAATATAATCACATTCACTGTCATCTGAGACTGGTTGTAATGAAATGTTGTCTTGATATTATTAACATTCTTGATTTGAGGTGCAATATTGTGTTTGCCACCCACCTCCTATGACTTGATCCTCGTACATTGCTTTTATTTATTGATTGTGGTTTCTTTAGTGCGGAACGACACATAGCACCAAAATGACCTAGTTTTCTACACTCATAGCACTTCTTACCTTGAGCAGGACAACATTATCTTGGTGTGGGTAGTCTCCTCCACAATTGTAACATTTATTGTGACAACCTCTGATGTGAGTCGTTGTGACTGCTTGAGTCTTGTTCATGACTCCAGTTGTGATGTGGTTCTCGGCTCAATTTAATGTTAGGTTTGGCATGATATCTTCTATGATCATGGTGTACTCCCTGAACCTTACATACTTCATGACTGTTAGTAACAGTGGCAGAAGTTGTTGGCACTGCAATCCATGACACGAGCATCACGTGCAGCATCTTCCATTCGACGAGCCATATCCAGTATCTTGGAGAAGGAACTTTCATCATCAACAAGTTCTAGAGCTCTTCGACGAAGACGTGTAGATGTGCATGTTTCAATTATTTGCTGTTTGATTTCTTTGTCAACATCAGCAAACTCACAATGGGCTGCTAAACCTGCAGACGTGTATGGTATTGATCAACAGTTTCATTAGAGAGTTGTTTTGCTCTCCTGAAATGCATAATTTCCATAGCAGTATTTTGCCTTGGTTTGTNCTGTGAGTCTTCCCAAGAGAGAGAAAATACACCTGCGGTCACACAGTTATCTATTTCAACAAGAGGTGTACAAATCCACTCTTGGACAGGGTTGTGGGTGTGTCAGTTCACTCTCCCGGACAGGCCCCCAATTTTGTGCGATGGTGGATTTGGTGGTGTTACCGCTGACGGACCACCCAACCCACAAACTCGACAAATGCTCATATTTCACTAGGAGATCACACTAGGCACTTCTGGCTCTTGGAGAGGGGCTCAACGTCACACGTTTAGGGGATGCGGCTCCAACACGCAGCCTGTTGTCACGTGCACACACCCACTCGAGCCGCTGTGACCCACTCTCTCCTTATGGAAATAAGACCTCCTCAATCCCCTTGTCTTACTAGACTTCTGTCTTACCCTGTCCACAGCAGTGGTCCTGTTCTTGCTTGCTCTCTCTCTCCTTCTTTACTATTTCCTGGGAAGCCTCACTGGGACAAGTGCAAACACCAGCAAATTTGAATACATTTACTGGACGAAGTACATAACAATACACGCATACATATAATAATAAATGATGAATCCTATACTCTGTACTATTATAATCAGGTTGCACTCCAACACCATCAGAACTCTATCCTCAGCTTGCTAAGTGGTATTCTATCTCTTGGTATTACTAATATTATCAACCTCCTCAAGTAGATTAAGTCTTACAATATAATGTTACACTACCATCAAGAGAATATATACATATTATATACCTATAAACCATATAAGGCAAATCAGCATTTGAAAGCAATAACATAACATATATATATATATATATATATATCTATCAATGATCCGTGCCACAAACGAATCAATTGACCATTCTATCAGTCTTAGAATACATATATCTGTAGGTACTCCTGCCTACGTCTGTAACTCTAAACTTCAATATACACTTCTTGGCACATAAATGGCAAACGATCACTCACCTCTCACTGCGTCGTTCACGCTAATGACAAATACTCTCACCTCCATACAAGTGATCTTAGAACTATTTCACTACCCTGACAACTTCAGGTTCCTCAGGGCTTAAACAAGGATCCTCTGCAGCTCCTCCAGGCTGCTACCATGAAGATTCCTTGAACAACTATGGTGCTTCCCTACTCCTATTAGGATCATCCACAGCTCTCCTGGCTGCTGCACCATAAAGTTTCCTCAATAACTGTGGTACTTCACCACCTCTGCAGAAGCACGTGACACTCCTCCTCACTGCTTCTTCATAGCTCGGGGTCCTCTCCTCCCCTGCCTTGGAGTCTCATCAACCACTCCCTGTGCTGGCTTCCAAGTCCTCAGCAACTTCTTCCCCAAAGGACAACACCTTATCTGGTCGAGGGCGCTTCTCCCTCTGACAACGTCTGACCAGGGCGCTTGTCACAGCCCACAAAACTGTCACTGGGCGGCTTAATACTCTCTCCTCGCCGTCCAGGACTTGAGACCACAACGTCCTCAGCTCGATTCAACAGCTGGAACGTCTGCACCTTCTCTTCTCTTGGAGATAATATCACTAGGGGTTCCCTCCTGGCGGGAGCTCGTCAAAGCGCGGCTCCTCCCCTGCGATGTCTGGCCTCAAGTGAGGTCATCGCCCTCCACAAGCGAGCCTCACGCCTCCAGTAACTTGTCCACATCGCCTAACAAGTCATTTATCTGTTTTTAGTTCATTGCCCATAATCTCAAACTTTATATAAATCAACACACCATCTTACATCTGTGTTATCGCCTCTATAATTCCTGGACCTTCCAGTTAGGTCAGGCTTGCTGATAACTCTCAAGGGTGAGACTCGTTTCTCCAGCAGGCTGAGATCATAACAATATACAATCTATTTACACCACTATACACTGTCACCCACTATATAATCACCATCAACACTTCAGAACACTGTGAGTGAGAGCAGCCACACCCAGCAGTCTCCCTCACTCCAACATCTTACTCATAAGAAAATAAGAACAAAGGTAACTGCAGAAGCCTATTGGCCCATATGAGGCAGCTCCTATCTATAACCACCAATCCCACTCATAACTTGTCCAACCCGCGCTTGAATTGAAACAAGGGGACCCCCACCTCCACCGCGTTACGCGGTTTAATTGGTTCACAAATCAACAACCCTGTTACCGAACCAGTATTACCCAAGTCTTTCCTAAATCTAAACTTATCCAATTTATACCATTATTTTGTGTTCTGTCTTGTGTTGATACTTTTAATACCCTATTAATATCTCCTTTGTTATGTCCATTCATCCACTTGTAAACCTCTATCATGTCACCCCTAACTCTTTGCCTTTCCAGTGAATGCAATTTAAGTTTTGTTAATCTTTCTTCATATAAAGATTCTAATTTGGGGAATTAACTTAGTCATCCTACGCTGGACACGTTCAAGTGAATTTATATCCATTCTATAGTACGGCGACCAAAACTAAACTGCATAATCTAAATGGGGCCTAACCGGAGCAAGATATAGCTGAAGAACCACACTAGGTGTCTTGTTACTAACGCTTCGATTAATAAATCCCAGTGTCCTATTTGCCTTATTACGAACATTCATGCATTGATCCTTTCGTTTTAATTCTTACTTATCATATCTCCCAGATTCCTTTCGCAATTCGACTTCGCAATCTCAACACCATCTAGCTCGTATCTTGTAACTCTATCATCATTACCTAGCCTCAAAACTTACATTTATCAGCATTAAACTGCATCTGCCAATCTTTGACCATTTCAAAACCCTATTAGATCAACTTGAAGTGATAGTGAGTCTTCTTCCGTGTTAATTTCCCTGCCGATTTTGTATCATCGGCAAATTGCAAATGTTGCTACTCAAACTTGAATCTAAATCATTGATATATATTATAAACAACAGAGGTCCCAGGACTGAGCCCTGAGGCACTTACAACATTTTCCCACTCTAACTTAACCCCATTTATACTAACACTCTGTTTCCTTTGGAATAGCCATGCCCTAATCCAACTTAATATAGCACCCCCAATACCATGAGCCTCTATTTTTTTAATCAGTCTTTCATGTGGCACTGTATCAAAAGCTTTGCTAAAGTCAAGGTACACGACATCACAATCCTTACCACTATCAGCTGCCTCAACTATGCTGGAATAAAAAGATAGCAAATTTGTTAAACATGAAAGGCCATTTGTAAAACCATTTTGCGACTCATTTATTAATTTGTGTTTTTCAAGATGAAGACGAATGAGGAAGCTAGAGATGCTGTGGGGAGTATATCTTCGCAAGTTTCAGAGTCAAGGGTGCCGAGTCTGTCCTGTCTGTGAGTGCAGTCTATAGAATTCTTAACACTAATGTGTCCGGATTCAATTCAAACCTTAGAAATCTAATACTAGATAACAGACTGAACAAAAACCATCTAATTATCGCAGGGGACTTTAATATTGACCTCTGCGAGCCTGAACACCCTACAGCTGTTAGCTTCCTCACTGTATGAATTCCTGCTTCCTCATACCCTTAATCACTAGACCTACTAGATTCACTGATAGTACTGCCACAACTCTAGATCACATCTGGTTCAACATAACCTCTCCGCTTACTTCAGGTCTAATCACCGATAGCACTACAGACCATTACCCCACATTTCTCTTAACTAACATTAACAAACCACCTTTAGAAAAGGGAGTTAAGCTTTAGGCTGCACAATGAAACTGCTTTAGACAATTTTATAACTGCTGCTGATAATGTCAACTGGGAGTCAGAGTTAGGTAACATAGGGGACATCAACCTAGCAGTGCAATCTTTTCTTCAAACAACTCTTAGTCTTTATAACACCCACTGTCCATGCTTACAAAACAAGTCACAACCAAAAGGCTTAACAATCCCTGGCTTACAAAGGAATACTTAAATCCATTAATAAAAAACATGACCTTGAGAAGAAGTATAGGTTATGAACCATCTCCAAAGAATTCTCAAAGAATTACTCGTTATTGCTATCTAAAATAATTAGACGAGCCAAAACTAAATACTATGAAGATAAATTACCCAAATAAAGAGCAACATTAAAAAAACGTGGAGCACAATTTCACAAATATTGGGATCAAAGAAGATTTAAAAACAAACCAACACTCCTGTCCAATAACGATGGTCAGCTTTCAGCCTCTGATTCTGCTATTGAGTTCAATAGGTTCTTCTCTTCCATTGGGTCATCCCTTGCAAATGATATTCCATCTTCCAGTACTGAT
>WNGS01003735.1:0-15012 GCA_020271785.1 Procambarus virginalis
CCAGCATTGACATCTGCTATTTGGAAGACTGCCGACCACCATTTCCAACACGTTACCGTCACAGTATGTATATGTATGTGTATAAAGTATATGTGAAAGCTGATCATATTTACATTTCACCTTTGTAAATGCCACATTAATGACACTATGTAAAAGACACATGGAACACTTTATGTAGGGCATACGTAAATCTATGTATTTACGTATGTAAGTTAGATAAGCATTTTGAAAAGCACTATACAATCAACTTCTGTGGTTCATTGTTCAATAAATCCCTGAACTATATGTTTAACAGATCTCTCACCCTGTCCATGGAGGACAGAAGAAATGCTGGTTTACAATCCTGGTTAGCATTGTAAATGTGTGGCCACGTCTGTGGTAGAAAATAATAATAACAAAACCTGCCCCGCGGTACACTGGAACCAGTTGAGTCAAGTTCAGAGTCTACTCCATTCAGCACTACTCTTAAAATAATATGTTATTATAGTCCCTTGTTAGCGGTAAAATGGAGCCTCTCTCTCTCTCTCTCTCTCTCTCTCTCTCTCTCCTCTCTCTCTCTCTCTCTCTCTCTCTCTCTCTTTCTCGTACATTTTCCTTCTATTCATGTTTTCTCTCACATACTTCGTCACTCATCTCCATACTTTCTAATCCCAATGCTTCCTCTACTCTTCTCTAGTCCTCTGTCACTCGCCCTCACCAAACTTGTGAAGTGTTCTTCCGTTGTCGGAGAACTGGAGGGGATATAGGACAGACTAAGAACTTAGATATGATAAGAGACGAAGGGTAGCTTATGAGGACGGAGTGCAAGGACCAGCGGTCAAGCTCTTGGACCATCGGGGATCGAACGCCGACCCAGCAAGAAGCAGGGCCATCGCTATATTTAACCAGTCCAAGTGGCTTGAACAACATACTTTTTGGTGGGAAGTTGTGTGAGGGCTGAACCAATTAGCTGGTCCATCCCGAGGAGGGGGGAGCAGGCACCGAGGACTGGCACCAGTAACAGCCACTAAGGAGCCACCAGACTTTCCAAGGGTTACCTGAGCATACATTCCCGGTGACCTACGAGGGTCTTTAAATACTTACACCTGACCTTCGTATTGGTGTGTAGTTGGACTTGAGGCCTATCTGGCCCAGGAGGGTCAGTAAGGTCCGAGTACTGACCAGTATGTATACTTTATTTCTCAGTATAGTCCAGGACTATATTCTCCAGTATATTCACAGAGAAGCAGGGTACACATACCTCTCGGTGTATGTAGACACGTGGACACATCTCCCAGCCTCCACTGTAGGAGACACGTGGACACATCTCCCAGCCTCCACTGTAGGAGACACGTGGACACATCTCCCAGCCTCCACTGTAGGAGACACGTGGACACATCTCCCAGCCTCCCTGTAGGAGACACGTGGACACATCTCCCAGCCTCCACTGTAGGAGACACGTGGACACATCTCCCAGCCTCCCCTGTAGGAGACACGTGGACACATCTCCCAGCCTCCACTGTACGAGACACGTGGACACATCTCCCAGCCTCCACTGTAGGAGACACGTGGACACATCTCCCAGCCTCCACTGTAGGAGACACGTGGACACATCTCCCAGCCTCCACTGTAGGAGACACGTGGACACATCTCCCAGCCTCCACTGTAGGAGACACGTGGACACATCTCCCAGCCTCCACTGTAGGAGACACGTGGACACATCTCCCAGCCTCCACTGTAGGAGACACGTGGACACATCTCCCAGCCTCCACTGTAGGAGACACGTGGACACATCTCCCAGCCTCCACTGTAGGAGACACGTGGACACATCTCCCAGCCTCCACTGTAGGAGACACGTGGACACATCTCCCAGCCTCCACTGTAGGAGACACGTGGACACATCTCCCAGCCTCCACTGTAGGAGACACGTGGACACATCTCCCAGCCTCCACTGTACGAGACACGTGGACACATCTCCCAGCCTCCACTGTAGGAGACACGTGGACACATCTCCCAGCCTCCACTGTAGGAGACACGTGGACACTTCTCCCACCTCCACTGTAGGAGACACGTGGACACATCTCCCAGCCTCCACTGTAGGAGACACGTGGACACATCTCCCAGCCTCCACTGTAGGAGACACGTGGACACATCTCCCAGCCTCCACTGTAGGAGACACGTGGACACATCTCCCAGCCTCCACTGTAGGAGACACGTGGACACATCTCTCAACCTTCAGAAACATGTTTCTGAACGTTGACTCCTGTTCAACACCCTCCTGGTGGTACTGTTCAACACCTTCCTGGTGGCGTCTGTTCAACACCCTCCTGGTGGTGACTGTTCAACACCCTCCTGGTGGCGACTGTTCAACACCCTCCTGGTGGTGACTGTTCAACACCCTCCTGGTGGGACTGTTCAACACCCTCCTGGTGGCGACTGTTCAACACCCTCCTGGTGGCGACTGTTCAACACCCTCCTGGTGGTGACTGTTCAACACCCTCCTGGTGGTGACTGTTCAACACCCTCCTGGTGGCGACTGTTCAACACCCTCCTGGTGGTGACTGTTCAACACCCTCCTGGTGGTGACTGTTCAACACCCTCCTGGTGGTGACTGTTCAACACCCTCCTGGTGGTGACTGTTCAACACCCTCCTGGTGGTGACTGTTCAACACCCTCCTGGTGGCGACTGTTCAACACCCTCCTGGTGGTGACTGTTCAACACCCTCCTGGTGGCGACTGTTCAACACCCTCCTGGTGGTGACTGTTCAACACCCTCCTGGTGGTGACTGTTCAACACCCTCCTGGTGGTGACTGTTCAACACCCTCCTGGTGGTGACTGTTCAACACCCTCCTGGTGGTGACTGTTCAACACCCTCCTGGTGGTGACTGTTCAACACCCTCCTGGTGGCGACTGTTCAACACCCTCCTGGTGGTGACTGTTCAACACCCTCCTGGTGGTGACTGTTCAACACCCTCCTGGTGGTGACTGTTCAACACCCTCCTGGTGGTGACTGTTCAACACCCTCCTGGTGGTGACTGTTCAACACCCTCCTGGTGGTGACTGTTCAACACCCTCCTGGTGGTGACTGTTCAACACCCTCCTGGTGGTGACTGTTCAACACCCTCCTGGTGGTGACTGTTCAACACCCTCCTGGTGGTGACTGTTCAACACCCTCCTGGTGGTGACTGTTCAACACCCTCCTGGTGGTGACTGTTCAACACCCTCCTGGTGGCGACTGTTCAACACCCTCCTGGTGGTGACTGTTCAACACCCTCCTGGTGGTGACTGTTCAACACCCTCCTGGTGGCGACTGTTCAACACCCTCCTGGTGGCGACTGTTCAACACCCTCCTGGTGGCGACTGTTCAACACCCTCCTGGTGGTGACTGTTCAACACCCTCCTGGTGGTGACTGTTCAACACCCTCCTGGTGGTGACTGTTCAACACCCTCCTGGTGGCGACTGTTCAACACCCTCCTGGTGGTGACTGTTCAACACCCTCCTGGTGGTGACTGTTCAACACCCTCCTGGTGGTGACTGTTCAACACCCTCCTGGTGGTGACTGTTCAACACCCTCCTGGTGGTGACTGTTCAACACCCTCCTGGTGGTGACTGTTCAACACCCTCCTGGTGGTGACTGTTCAACACCCTCCTGGTGGTGACTGTTCAACACCCTCCTGGTGGTGACTGTTCAACACCCTCCTGGTGGTGACTGTTCAACACCCTCCTGGTGGTGACTGTTCAACACCCTCCTGGTGGTGACTGTTCAACACCCTCCTGGTGGTGACTGTTCAACACCCTCCTGGTGGTGACTGTTCAACACCCTCCTGGTGGTGACTGTTCAACACCCTCCTGGTGGTGACTGTTCAACACCCTCCTGGTGGTGACTGTTCAACACCCTCCTGGTGGTGACTGTTCAACACCCTCCTGGTGGTGACTGTTCAACACCCTCCTGGTGGTGACTGTTCAACACCCTCCTGGTGGTGACTGTTCAACACCCTCCTGGTGGTGACTGTTCAACACCCTCCTGGTGGTGACTGTTCAACACCCTCCTGGTGGTGACTGTTCAACACCCTCCTGGTGGTGACTGTTCAACACCCTCCTGGTGGTGACTGTTCAACACCCTCCTGGTGGTGACTGTTCAACACCCTCCTGGTGGTGACTGTTCAACACCCTCCTGGTGGTGACTGTTCAACACCCTCCTGGTGGTGACTGTTCAACACCCTCCTGGTGGTGACTGTTCAACACCCTCCTGGTGGTGACTGTTCAACACCCTCCTGGTGGTGACTGTTCAACACCCTCCTGGTGGTGACTGTTCAACACCCTCCTGGTGGTGACTGTTCAACACCCTCCTGGTGGTGACTGTTCAACACCCTCCTGGTGGTGACTGTTCAACACCCTCCTGGTGGTGACTGTTCAACACCCTCCTGGTGGTGACTGTTCAACACCCTCCTGGTGGTGACTGTTCAACACCCTCCTGGTGGTGACTGTTCAACACCCTCCTGGTGGTGACTGTTCAACACCCTCCTGGTGGTGACTGTTCAACACCCTCCTGGTGGTGACTGTTCAACACCCTCCTGGTGGTGACTGTTCAACACCCTCCTGGTGGTGACTGTTCAACACCCTCCTGGTGGTGACTGTTCAACACCCTCCTGGTGGCGACTGTTCAACACCCTCCTGGTGGTGACTGTTCAACACCCTCCTGGTGGTGACTGTTCAACACCCTCCTGGTGGTGACTGTTCAACACCCTCCTGGTGGTGACTGTTCAACACCCTCCTGGTGGTGACTGTTCAACACCCTCCTGGTGGTGACTGTTCAACACCCTCCTGGTGGTGACTGTTCAACACCCTCCTGGTGGTGACTGTTCAACACCCTCCTGGTGGTGACTGTTCAACACCCTCCTGGTGGTGACTGTTCAACACCCTCCTGGTGGTGACTGTTCAACACCCTCCTGGTGGTGACTGTTCAACACCCTCCTGGTGGTGACTGTTCAACACCCTCCTGGTGGTGACTGTTCAACACCCTCCTGGTGGTGACTGTTCAACACCCTCCTGGTGGGACTGTTCAACACCCTCCTGGTGGTGACTGTTCAACACCCTCCTGGTGGTGACTGTTCAACACCCTCCTGGTGGTGACTGTTCAACACCCTCCTGGTGGTGACTGTTCAACACCCTCCTGGTGGTGACTGTTCAACACCCTCCTGGTGGTGACTGTTCAACACCCTCCTGGTGGTGACTGTTCAACACCCTCCTGGTGGTGACTGTTCAACACCCTCCTGGTGGTGACTGTTCAACACCCTCCTGGTGGTGACTGTTCAACACCCTCCTGGTGGTGACTGTTCAACACCCTCCTGGTGGTGACTGTTCAACACCCTCCTGGTGGTGACTGTTCAACACCCTCCTGGTGGTGACTGTTCAACACCCTCCTGGTGGCGACTGTTCAACACCCTCCTGGTGGTGACTGTTCAACACCCTCCTGGTGGTGACTGTTCAACACCCTCCTGGTGGTGACTGTTCAACACCCTCCTGGTGGTGACTGTTCAACACCCTCCTGGTGGTGACTGTTCAACACCCTCCTGGTGGTGACTGTTCAACACCCTCCTGGTGGTGACTGTTCAACACCCTCCTGGTGGTGACTGTTCAACACCCTCCTGGTGGTGACTGTTCAACACCCTCCTGGTGGTGACTGTTCAACACCCTCCTGGTGGTGACTGTTCAACACCCTCCTGGTGGTGACTGTTCAACACCCTCCTGGTGGTGACTGTTCAACACCCTCCTGGTGGCGACTGTTCAACACCCTCCTGGTGGTGACTGTTCAACACCCTCCTGGTGGTGACTGTTCAACACCCTCCTGGTGGTGACTGTTCAACACCCTCCTGGTGGTGACTGTTCAACACCCTCCTGGTGGTGACTGTTCAACACCCTCCTGGTGGTGACTGTTCAACACCCTCCTGGTGGTGACTGTTCAACACCCTCCTGGTGGTGACTGTTCAACACCCTCCTGGTGGTGACTGTTCAACACCCTCCTGGTGGTGACTGTTCAACACCCTCCTGGTGGTGACTGTTCAACACCCTCCTGGTGGCGACTGTTCAACACCCTCCTGGTGGTGACTGTTCAACACCCTCCTGGTGGTGACTGTTCAACACCCTCCTGGTGGTGACTGTTCAACACCCTCCTGGTGGTGACTGTTCAACACCCTCCTGGTGGTGACTGTTCAACACCCTCCTGGTGGTGACTGTTCAACACCCTCCTGGTGGTGACTGTTCAACACCCTCCTGGTGGCGACTGTTCAACACCCTCCTGGTGGTGACTGTTCAACACCCTCCTGGTGGTGACTGTTCAACACCCTCCTGGTGGTGACTGTTCAACACCCTCCTGGTGGGACTGTTCAACACCCTCCTGGTGGCGACTGTTCAACACCCTCCTGGTGGTGACTGTTCAACACCCTCCTGGTGGTGACTGTTCAACACCCTCCTGGTGGTGACTGTTCAACACCCTCCTGGTGGTGACTGTTCAACACCCTCCTGGTGGTGACTGTTCAACACCCTCCTGGTGGTGACTGTTCAACACCCTCCTGGTGGTGACTGTTCAACACCCTCCTGGTGGTGACTGTTCAACACCCTCCTGGTGGTGACTGTTCAACACCCTCCTGGTGGTGACTGTTCAACACCCTCCTGGTGGTGACTGTTCAACACCCTCCTGGTGGTGACTGTTCAACACCCTCCTGGTGGTGACTGTTCAACACCCTCCTGGTGGTGACTGTTCAACACCCTCCTGGTGGTGACTGTTCAACACCCTCCTGGTGGTGACTGTTCAACACCCTCCTGGTGGCGACTGTTCAACACCCTCCTGGTGGTGACTGTTCAACACCCTCCTGGTGGTGACTGTTCAACACCCTCCTGGTGGTGACTGTTCAACACCCTCCTGGTGGTGACTGTTCAACACCCTCCTGGTGGTGACTGTTCAACACCCTCCTGGTGGTGACTGTTCAACACCCTCCTGGTGGTGACTGTTCAACACCCTCCTGGTGGTGACTGTTCAACACCCTCCTGGTGGTGACTGTTCAACACCCTCCTGGTGGTGACTGTTCAACACCCTCCTGGTGGTGACTGTTCAACACCCTCCTGGTGGTGACTGTTCAACACCCTCCTGGTGGTGACTGTTCAACACCCTCCTGGTGGTGACTGTTCAACACCCTCCTGGTGGGGACTGTTCAACACCCTCCTGGTGGTGACTGTTCAACACCCTCCTGGTGGTGACTGTTCAACACCCTCCTGGTGGTGACTGTTCAACACCCTCCTGGTGGTGACTGTTCAACACCCTCCTGGTGGTGACTGTTCAACACCCTCCTGGTGGCGACTGTTCAACACCCTCCTGGTGGTGACTGTTCAACACCCTCCTGGTGGTGACTGTTCAACACCCTCCTGGTGGTGACTGTTCAACACCCTCCTGGTGGTGACTGTTCAACACCCTCCTGGTGGCGACTGTTCAACACCCTCCTGGTGGTGACTGTTCAACACCCTCCTGGTGGTGACTGTTCAACACCCTCCTGGTGGCGACTGTTCAACACCCTCCTGGTGGTGACTGTTCAACACCCTCCTGGTGGTGACTGTTCAACACCCTCCTGGTGGTGACTGTTCAACACCCTCCTGGTGGGGACTGTTCAACACCCTCCTGGTGGCGACTGTTCAACACCCTCCTGGTGGTGACTGTTCAACACCCTCCTGGTGGTGACTGTTCAACACCCTCCTGGTGGTGACTGTTCAACACCCTCCTGGTGGCGACTGTTCAACACCCTCCTGGTGGTGACTGTTCAACACCCTCCTGGTGGTGACTGTTCAACACCCTCCTGGTGGTGACTGTTCAACACCCTCCTGGTGGCGACTGTTCAACACCCTCCTGGTGGCGACTGTTCAACACCCTCCTGGTGGTGACTGTTCAACACCCTCCTGGTGGTGACTGTTCAACACCCTCCTGGTGGCGTCTGTTCAACACCCTCCTGGTGGTGACTGTTCAACACCCTCCTGGTGGTGACTGTTCAACACCCTCCTGGTGGTGACTGTTCAACACCCTCCTCCCTAAGTCCCCCCAGTGTCCTCCTCCCTAAGCCACTGCAGTGTCCTTGCTCCTTCCTATGCCACTCCAGTGTCCTCCCTAAGGCACTATAGTGTCTTTCCTAATCCACCCCAGTGTCCTCCTCCCTATAAGCCACTCCCAATACCCTCCTCCCTAACCCAACCCAGTGACCTCCTTCCTAAGCCACCCCAATACCATTCTCCCCACTCCCCCACCCCCTACTGTCACTAAGGACTGGTCATTTATATCACTTGTGGGTCGGCCGTGCGTGCAGGCCGGAAAACTCTAAACCCAGCCAGCCCGCGAGCCCGCGAGCCCGCCAGGCAGCCAGGCAGCCTTTCCACTACCCTGCGAGCCAGCCTCTCTACTGGCAGCATGACAAAATTATTTGGCTTCGTGGTGCATGTGAATACGTATCACTATATATATATATATATATATATATTATATAAAAAAATATATATATTATATTATATATATAATATATATATATATATATATATATATATATATATATATATATATATATATATATATATAACCTGCATATACCATGTTTATTATTTTCTTGTTTAGTGTTTCTATCCCTCTAACTAGTGTTCTTACATCTTGGCTTAATTGAAAGAAGATTTCTCCAAATGTTATATTTGTTTGAGGTTAACTAAAGGAATAAATATTAACTGTAAAATGTATTACACTTATTATAAATTTACACAACGTTTCGAACCTACAAGATTCATTCTCAAGTGAGGAGACAAGTTTTGTTGTTCTTTAGATTCTGGAACATAATTTCCATGTAGCACGGGCTATGGTGATCCCGTAAATGGAAGTTCTTTCGAGTCATTATCAGTATCAATAGCTGATGCTGGAGATGTGAGGAAGGGCTCTGTGGATGCGCCAATCCAATCAAAGACCATAGGGCTGATCTGACCGCTGAATTGACGGTATACACACATCGCTGACAGCTGAGTGCCACAGGAGTCAACAGGACTGTCGGCGGGCTGGCCGGGCTGGCCGGGCTAGGGGGATATGTCCGGGTGTTACAAGAGGATTGCTTTCCTAATTCCAATTTCCTGATTTTGGTAGTCTGGTCGAATTTCCCGCTTCAAGATGTCGTAGTCGCAGAGGTGGTCGAGGTGTTCTTAAGGGGCGACCATGTGCAGGATTCGTCCAGCTTCCCTGCACTTGTATTCCCAGTAGTCGTTGTGGATTGTGGAGTTATGCTGTCTATCCGATAGTGCGCGGCCACGTCGGATATGCCCGAAGGAGGCAGCATGGCAGCCTGTCAGTCGGGTTGGTGCCGGTGTGGGATCTGGAAGAAGAGATGGTGCCCAGGTGGCCGCAGAAAGGGCGGGAGAGCCAGTGACATCGACTGAAGCACAGAAGCCAATTGAGTCATCGTGGTCGGCTTCCTTGGTTTTGTCTTCGGAGTCGGCCTCGTCGTCCTTGTCAGCTGTCCTGGGGACAGCTGCCCCAGCGTTAGAGATGGCCGTTCCTGTCAGTGGGACAAGCTCCAGGCCTGCAGGGTCGCTATGGCTGGACGGTGAGGGTTCCCTGGGGGTCGGCTCAAGGGGTCTCTGGGGCGGAGGGTCCGGTAGCAATTGTGAAAGCTGGAAGAAGGTAATCGGGTACAGCAGCTGTGGGAAGTCCATTTGCGGCGAGCAGCCTGTTAATGACGTGGATGTAGCGGGTAATGTCGTTACCCGGCGATGTCGGCCAGGTGAGGACGACGGGCAAAAGGGTGATCTTGATGGAGGCTGCAGGCTGGGCCAGTGATGGTGTGTGGCCAGTGTTCGTGTGGTCAGCTGGGTGTAGTGAGGGAATCACATGTGTGTTCCCGGTCTTACCCGGAATTCTGACGAGAGTGGGTTTACTCTTCGAGATATAGTGGTGGAGGAAGTGGTAGCCGTCAGGAGAGTCAGGGAAGACCGCAGTGTATGGGTCATTGCAGAGCAGACAGCGTCGGTAGAAGGATGTGTAGTCCATTTAGTGGTGCTCCTAGGTGCAGAGGCTGCATCTCTGCACTTGCTCGGTTCACTTCCTGGTGTAGTGGGAGTACACCAAGGTAGAACTTAAAGCACTGGCATGCTCCGTGAAACGTTCCATGGTCCATGGTCCATGGTGGGTGGTATGGTGATTCCTGCTCACTTAAGTCCATAGACTCCAGCAGGTCGCTGCGGTGGCCGTGGTGAAGGTCACCTTCAGTGTTGGTCTGAGGTTGACTTCGGCGTTAGAGATGGTCTTCACCGCTGTTAGCGCCGTGTTCTGGTCGTTGATGCTGGCAAGGATGTTGTCCTCGTCGCGGTCGGTGATCCATATGCTGATGTTCCTGACGAACACGGTCTTGTCCGCAATGTTGCGTCGTGGTGGGGTGAGGCCAGCGTCTTGTAGGGTGGTCGTGGCGGAGATTTGTTCTAAAATCTCTACGGTGAAGAGAACGAGGTTCTCCTTGAGGCAAACCTTGACCCTATGCAACATGGTGCAGCTGGGCCCCTGGACCATAGGCGCGTGGGTCGGCAGCACAGGTCCCGCACCACCCCTTATACAGGTTGTAGTGGTTTTCGATATGTGAGGTCTGGCGTCAAGCTACAAGAGATGGAGTCAGAATGAGGAGCCAGGAGTTGTTGTTGTTTTAGATTCAGCTACTCAGAATACAAAGTTCCAAGTAGCTCGGCCTATGGTGAGCCCGTAGTGGACTAACCTGGTACAGGAGCGGGGCTGAACAAGTATTGTTGTTGTTTTAGATTTAGCTACTGAGGACGAAACGCCCATGTAGCACAGGCTATAGTGAGCCCGTAATTGAGTTGGGTTATTCGCAATAAACTTGTTACTGTGATATTTAGGTCAAAGTTTTAAACTGAGGTGGGGTTTCCTCCTTTTCCCCAGTTTCTTTTCCGCTTCTGTTTTAGCACACTGACTTGAGTCTTGTTTTAATAACATTATCTTGGTGGCGGATATAGATGCACAGTGTTCACTAGTGTGTCCCATTCTTCAACTGATTTTCTAACTATTGTAGTCGCTGTGGATTTTACATCTAATGCAGCTGCTCTTGTTGGATGAATGTTGAATTTGATGCGTAGGGCTTCAGTCGCTTCACATTCCAGTAAGTAGTGTAATAGTGACGACTCTGCAGCTGTTCCACACAGATGACACTCTTTATATAGTGGAGACTACACACACTCCCAGCAACACCACCAGGCCTGGATAGTAGTGGAGACTACACACACTCCCAGCAACACCACCAGGCCTGGAGAGTTAGTAGTGGAGACTACACACACTCCCAGCAACACCACCAGACCTGGAGAGTTAGTAGTGGAGACTACACACACTCCCAGCAACACCACCAGGCCTGGAGAGTTAGTAGTGGAGACTACACACACTCCCAGCAACACCACCAGGCCTGGAGAGTTAGTAGTGGAGACTACACACACTCCCAGCAACACCACCAGGCCTGGAGAGTTAGTAGTGGAGACTACACACACTCCCAGCAACACCACCAGACCTGGAGAGTTAGTAGTGGAGACTACACACACTCCCAGCAACACCACCAGGCCTGGAGAGTTAGTAGTGGAGACTACACACACTCCCAGCAACACCACCAGGCCTGGAGAGTTAGTAGTGGAGACTACACACACTCCCAGCAACACCACCAGACCTGGAGAGTTAGTAGTGGAGACTACACACACTCCCAGCAACACCACCAGGCCTGGAGAGTTAGTAGTGGAGACTACACACACTCCCAGCAACACCACCAGGCCTGGAGAGTTAGTAGTGGAGACTACACACACTCCCAGCAACACCACCAGGCCTGGAGAGTTAGTAGTGGAGACTACACACACTCCCAGCAACACCACCAGACCTGGAGAGTTAGTAGTGGAGACTACACACACTCCCAGCAACACCACCAGGCCTGGAGAGTTAGTAGTGGAGACTACACACACTCCCAGCAACACCACCAGACCTGGAGAGTTAGTAGTGGAGACTACACACACTCCCAGCAACACCACCAGGCCTGGAGAGTTAGTAGTGGAGACTACACACACTCCCAGCAACACCACCAGACCTGGAGAGTTAGTAGTGGAGACTACACACACTCCCAGCAACACCACCAGACCTGGAGAGTTAGTAGTGGAGACTACACACACTCCCAGCAACACCACCAGACCTGGAGAGTTAGTAGTGGAGACTACACACACTCCCAGCAACACCACCAGACCTGGAGAGTTAGTAGTGGAGACTACACACACTCCCAGCAACACCACCAGACCTGGAGAGTTAGTAGTGGAGACTACACACACTCCCAGCAACACCACCAGACCTGGAGAGTTAGTAGTGGAGACTACACACACTCCCAGCAACACCACCAGACCTGGAGAGTTAGTAGTGGAGACTACACACACTCCCAGCAACACCACCAGACCTGGAGAGTTAGTAGTGGAGACTACACACACTCCCAGCAACACCACCAGACCTGGAGAGTTAGTAGTGGAGACTACACACACTCCCAGCAACACCACCAGGCCTGGAGAGTTAGTAGTGGAGACTACACACACTCCCAGCAACACCACCAGGCCTGGAGAGTTAGTGGAGCCAACGGGCACAAATCATTCGGGTCTAAGTAATTGCTTGTATGAGTCCGAGTGCATGTTCCGCCTCAGTGGAGACTCCTGGCAAGTTCCTGAGTGAGCCCTTGAAGGTGTGCGGCCAAGACGGGTGTGTGTGGGGGGACGGGTGTGTGGGGGGGACAGGTGTGTGGTGGGGGGACGGGTGTGTGTGGGGGGACGGGTGTGTGTGGGGGGACAGGTGTGTGGTGGGGGGACGGATGTGTGTGGGGGGACGGGTGTGTGTGGGGGGACGGGTGTGTGAGGGGGACGGGTGTGTGAGGGGGGACGGGTGTGTGAGGGGGGACGGGTGTGTGAGGGGGACGGGAGTTTGGGGGGGGGATGGGTGTGTAGAGGAGGGGCGGGTGTGTCCCAAGAGTCAGGAACAGGTTATGAAATTAAGAATAGGGGCAGAAGGATTCACTACAAACGACAAGGAAGTGTGCGAGGAACTGAATAAGAAATTCCAGGAGGTCTTCACCTTAGAGCAAGGAGAAATCCCAGAGAAAAGTGGGAATCGCTAACCAGAAACCACTAGAAGAGTTTGAGATTACCAGTGGGGAAGTAAGGAAGTGTTTACTAGAGCTGGATGTGACAAAGGCTATATGCCCATATGGAATCTCCCCTTGGATACTAAAGGAAGGAGCAGAAGCACTGTGCCTGCCACTCTCCATAGTGTACAACAAATCACTGGCAACAGGGGAACTGCCAGAAATTTGGAAAGCAGCTAATGTAGTCTTTATATATCTTATATATATCTTATATACAGAAAGGGATAGACAGGAGGCACTGACCTACAGGCCAGTGTCCCCTAACCTGCATACCATGCAAGCTGATGTAGAAGATTGTGCGAAGAAAGGGGATCATCTGGAGCGAAAGAATTTTGTAACACAGCATCAACATGGGTTCGGGATGGCAGGTCCTGCCTCACAGGGTTGCTTGAATTCTACGACCAGTCAACAAAAATCAGGCAAGAGAGAGAAGGGTGGGCAGACGCTATTTTTGGATTGTCAGAAAGCCTTTGATACCAGTACCACACAAGAGGCTAGTGAAAAAGCTGGAGATGCAGGCCGTTGTGAAAGGGAAGGTACTCCATTGGATACAGGAGTACCTAAGTAACAATGATATCTGTGTTATTTGTTAAGATTTCTCTGGTGATGGTTTGGTTGTGGGAAGAGAGTATATGTTCCTTAATGGAGCCCTGTTGGCTTATGCATCGTTAAACGCCTGGAAAGAGATGTCGTTGTCTTGCCTATATACTGAGTTTTTTGGGGCTTACAGGTCCCCAAGTAGACATTAAAGGCATAGACGACGTTGTCTCTTTTAGGGCGTTCTGCTCCGTGTCTGGGAGAGTTTTTCATTAGTAGGCTGGCTGTTTTTTTGGTTTTATAGTAAATCGTTAGTTGTATCTTCTGATTTTTGTCTGTAGGGATAACAACATTTCTATTAACAATATCTTTCAGGACCCTTTCCTCCGTTTATGAGCGGTGGAGAAGAAGTTCCTGTAAAATAGTCTAATAGGAGGTATAGGTGTTGTATTAGTTTGTTTCTTAGAGGTTGCATGGCGTTTTACTTTCCTTCTTATGATGTCTTCGATGAACCATTGGAGAAGCCGTTGTTGACTAGGACCACCTGCCTTACCCTACAGAGTTCTTCGTCGACTTGCTTCCATTCTGAGCTGTGGCTGAGAGCACGGTCGACATAAGCGTTAACAACACTCCTCTTGTACCTATCTGGGCAGTCACTGTTGGCATTTATGCACATTCCTATGTTTGTTTCCTTAGTGTAGACTGCAGTGTGGAAACCTCGTCTCCTTTCCATGACTGTTACATCTATATATAATATATATATATATATATATATATATATATATATATATATATATATATTGGGATGATAATCTCTTTCAAGAGAGATTTAACCTGCTCTCTCTTCAATGCGTCACGTTCAAAGCTACATTCAAGATACGTTCAGCAATAGCAAAACGTTTGCCAAGACAGCACACACACCTGCATACCCCCCCCCCACTCCTGCACCCCCCCACTCCTCACCGCCGGCTCGTCGCCTGCATTACAATTAGCCAACTACCAGTGTCGGCCTGCCTGCATTCTGATTGGCTGATCGAGACCACACCACTCCAGTTCCGCACCACTCACGGACCTCGAAGAGTCAACGTCGGGGCCGGCCAGCAGTTTCCTCCTCAGAATATCTTATGCTCTAAGGCTGTGAACATCTAATTGATATACCTCGTGTATCAAGTAGCGGTTCTTAGCTTGAGCTTATATTCCCCAGCACCATTTATATTACTTGTATTATATTTTTGTACTATTGTTAACGTAAACTGTCTCTTATTCAT
>WNGS01003736.1:17955-28366 GCA_020271785.1 Procambarus virginalis
GTGTGTAAGCAGCCCGTCCTCCAAACAAAGACCCCAAAGTCCATTCCATGCATCCGCCAAACCCATAAAAACGGTTTACACACGACTCACAACTGATGACGTTCGAACACTTCCGGAACAAGTGCTTCACTGACGACTTGTGTTCGAACCACAACGCTGTAAATACTTCACCCACGTACTACAAATACAAATAATCTCCAATAGAACCTAAACACTTAAACTAATCAATGCCTATATATGCTCAGTATACTAATATATAAAACAAAATTAATTTATATGGGAGTAAATTGCAATATTGAATGAACAGCATGTTATAATTGATGAATTCGTCTTTGGGATCGACCGCTGGAGGGAATGGACTTAGTTTGAGGACGGTCACACTCTTACCCCCTCGTCCCATCCCAAATCCTTATCCTGACCCCTTCCAAGTGATATAAAGATATAATGGCTTGCATTTTCCCCCCTGATAATAGGAATGTACTCCCCTTCCCTTCATATACACGGTAATGAGTTGTAAACTTTAGTCTCGGAGTAGTTTCCTGTGTGGGTGATGTACTGATGGTGTATCCGTATGTATCACGCTGGCCCAGTGTCATGTTTACCATACATGGCACGCATATGGCATGTATAGTGTGAGGTATGTATATCACTCTAGACTAGAATGGACTAGAGAATAAGCCACGAATACCTACATTTACCACAGGGACCTTCTACAAGGTGAGACGGTATACATACATACGTACGCTATACATACATACGCTATACATACGGTGAGACACTACACATCCTTGTGTGCCGACGCCGGCTCCTTGTATAAGAATCTTAATTTCTAAGTCCCGTCGGCTGCCAAAAAGACGGAATGTCACTTTTGGAAGTCGAGGACTGAAACTGAAATAGTTTGTTGATGTTGTGGATAGAAAAGATGTACTCTATGCTTTCGTTGATAGAAAAGATGTACTCTGTGCTCTCATTGATATAAAAGATGTACTCTATGCTCTCACTGAAAAAAAGTACTCTATGCTCTCATTGAAAGAAAAAAAGTACTCTATGCTCTCATTGAAAGAAAAAAAAGTACTCTATGCTCTCATTGAAAGAAAAAAAGTACTCCATGCTCTCATTGAAAGAAAAAAAGTACTCTATGCTCTCATTGAAAAAAGAAGTACTCTATGCTCTCACTGAAAAAAAGAAGTACTCTATGCACTCAATGAAAGAATTTCCATCAAGTGGTTAGATCAGCTTAGCTATTTAGTTGATATTTTCTCTCACATGAATGAACTTAATCTGCAACTTCAAGGAAAAAATAGAAAAAAAATTGGATTACTGCAAGTGAACAAAATGAAAATAAAACCGCGTTTCCAGGACAGCTCAAATACTGGCTAAAAAAAAAAAGAGAGACTAAGCAACATGAAATTGCATTCTTGTCTATCCTTTCTTGCTTCTTGGAGAGTGCGGATGGCGCCGATTCCAGGGAACGACTCAAGAACGACTCAAGAACGACTCAAGTACGACTCAAGAACGACTCAAGGACGACTCAAGAACGACGCGATCACTCAACTCAAACTATCCCATCGTCGCGAGGAATATACTCGCCTGAACTATAAAAAGGTATATATTCTATATAAAAGTATAAAACTATATAAAAGGTCGGTCGATTGATCAGCGAATTGAACACCCAATTATGTGTAACTTGACTGAGGTCACCAGATGAGTGTTAATGGCTTTGCAGGGTGTATGATCGAGATTAAGGTTAAGCACTCAAAAATGTTAAAAAGAAAAGGTTAGGTTAAGCACTCCAAGTTAAAAAGAAAAGGCTGTGATGAATATCCTGAGGTAGTTGGGGGGAGGCTTTGATGAGTCGTAGTTAATGAGTTGGAAGAGTGACATTTCTCTCATGAGCCGAAACTTGGGAATGAAATATTCATCGTGAACAATTATCAAATTATTTTTGTGGTTCTTAAAATAAAATATTTAACATTTAAAATTCAATATTGGGTTTAAAAAAAAAAAAGGGACTTTTGATAAGCTGTTTTGGGTAATGAAGCGGAACAAGTTTGGGAAGCCGTAACCTGAATGATCCCACAGTGAATTATTGACCCTTTTGACCCTAATTAATGAGATAACTTTTGATGACTTGATGATTACGTAATGACTCGACCAGCCAATCAGCTTTCATCTCTAGGGTGAATGATGACTTCATTAAAACTTTAAGACATTCAGTACTTTCCTTAGAAAATATCTAATTATTTTTTTAAATTTTACAAGTCATCGAGGCTTAATTACGTTTATAATGACTACATGATAATGATAATGATGATAATACCAGTAATTATAATAATGAAGACACCAAGAAGACGTGAGATGTAATCAGTGAACCATCATCTCAAAGGATTCATCAGTGAAACCTTTGAATCAATGGATAAAGATTGTTATCCATCCCAGAATAATATATCCTGGAAATATCTCATCCATCCCAGGATTCCGAGGATAAGATATTGTGACGGTGCCCTCTCCAGTTTCTCCCATATGCCAGCTGTAAGAGTCATATCAGCTTACCTGCAGGTTCTCTGAGGTGTGGGGAATCTTTTGAGGTATGAGGCTTCCAAAATGGTTGCTTATTTAGGGAGAAATTTGCATTTGTAAAGTTGCAGGGAAGTGGAAAAGTCGCGCCCTGGGTACAACAAAATGGCGCCCTCTGGCCTGCAAATCCACCATTTTGTGTACGGCGCCCGCCGGTCGGTGATTGGCTGGCTGAGGTCACATGACTTCACTGACCAATCAGAACCCGCCTCTGGGTCTGTGACGTCACCGGGAGACCTAGCCCGCCGCCTGCAGAGCGCCAGGCGCTCAGAGATTCTTCGCGCTTCGTTGAGAGCTGACGAGCGCCGATTGAGCTCTCGAGTTCCGAGGTCTAGGAGCCTCCTTAAGTGGATATACACAGCCTGCAAGTATATAGTGACTACCAAGGACGGCAATACTTCAAGGAAGTGCGAAGAAGCCTATTCCAGCGGTGTAAGGACGCCGTGGACCGTGAGCTGATTAGTCTTGGAGAAGTAGAGAGAGTTACTACGGCTGGAAGAATGAGTGACTCGCCGTCAGTGGAACTCCAAAGCATTCAGAGCTGTGGTGACTGGATCACGCCCACTAGGAACTCAGAAGGGAGAAGATTCATCCTGATCCTTGAGTGTGGTCTCGGTGAAGGAGTACTTGAAGGGACGACGTGTACAGTGACGACTGGACGAGCCAACGCCCAGGAACGGAGATGACGAGGATCTTCACGACGCCTACGGACTGGTGATGCTTCTGGAACGCAGAGGAACGACGTGAGGAACGGAGTACCCAGCGAACGGCGTCTGGAGCCTATAGGCGTCTGAGGAGAGGATATGTTAAGGTAGATCACTTTTCCCTCCTATATTTCCCTTAGTTGTTAGGCAACATAGGTCTATTGTTATGCTTAGGCATTTATTAGAGTGCATACAAGTCATAGGAGTAGATTAGGCTGTGGGACAGCACGTATATATATCATCCTACTGATTGGTGAAGACAGCGTGTGGCCGGCTTGTGAAGGACTGAGGCACGAGGCTGAAGAAGCCGCCCAGGGAAGGGGGGCAGTGATCCCTTTAATTCATCAGCTGATGCCAACTGTCGGCGGCCACCAGAGGAGCGCTGCTGTCACCATTATTATTATTATTATTTCCATAAGTCCATACATGTATCACATGTGTTGTAGTTTACTTTGAGTAAACTTTATATTATTTTATCACTGCTTTTGGTGTAACCTCCATCTCATTGAGCTTTGTGATAAATGACATGATTATAGTGTACTGTTACTGGCATGACCTAGAGAGAGAGACCCTGTGTTGGCAACACGACATGAGATTTGAACACTGGTACTGGCATTCCCTAGAGAGTGACCCTGAGATGGCAACACGACTGTATATTTGAATTCTAGTACTGGCAGCATATAGTACAGTCCTAGGCTGCTGTAAATATATTATATTCGAACTAATGGCGTTGCTGGGACGCTGAGAGAATTACCAGCTGGCGACCAGGAAGGAAGAGGTGGAAGTGAGGCTACGGCCGGAAGTCCGGCAAATTCTCTGCACGCATAGATAGGCAGGCCCGGTGGGGGGAGTCACATTCTGCAGGATTGAGCTTAGTAGTGTGGGCTGGACCTTCTCCTCTCCCCCTTGTGTCCAAGGTCAAATAGTGGTGACCGGTCTTGAGGCATGACTAGGAGAGCTCCCTGGGGGGTGATGTGTGATGCCCTAATGGAGGGAGCAAAGACCCACGGCGTGAGGTTATAGGATCAGTAGCACGATGCTCCGTTGTTTAACTGTAACCTCGTGTAGCACAAGGCCAAGGTGAGCGGCGTGTGACAATATCCTGGAATAACTACCTTAATCCTAATTCCCAGAATTAGATCGCTATCCTTCCCCAGGATAACCATTTTATCCCGGGGGAATTAGACGGTGAGGTAAGGTACTGTCGCCTCAGACAAAACCACCCCTCAGACGTCTGTCTCCCGGAACAACGAAATAGACAGTCCTGTCAATAGACTGAGCCCCCCACCCAACCCCGTAAAAAAAAATACTGGTACATAGAAACTGTCAATTACTATTTTAAGAGAGTTGAAAATGAAAGTTTGCTCTTCAAGAAATATTTGAGAAATATTGCAGCCAAATGCACTAGGAAATTAGCATGTCTACGAGGGGGTGGAGGGGGCTATCTACGAAATAGATGCTGAGAGATGTGGGCCAATCTACAGCACCCAAATTAGATCTGTACTGGAGTTCCCGCCACTAATTTGGAATTCCTGTGAGAGGTAAAGTTAATGTTCTTGGCCCCCAGTACCGGGCACGCCAGAGGCTTCCTACCACAGGAGGGATGTGGCTGTGTGTGTGTGTGTGTGTGTGTGTTCCACAGAAGGGATGTGTCTGGTCTGTGGAGCACCACATAAATTGCACACAACAACACAACATAAAGCAACACATCACAACACTGGACAACACAACACAGGACATCACAACCCTGCACATCACAACCCTGCACATCACAACCCTGCACATCACAACCCTGCACATCACAACCCTGCACATCACAACCCTGCACATAACAACCCATAACAACCCTGCACATCACAACCCTGCACATCACAACGCTGCACATCACAACGCTGCACATCACAACGCTGCACATCACAACCCTGCACATCACAACCCTGCACATCACAACACAGCACATCACAACCCTGCACATCACAACCCTGCACATCACAACCCTGCATATCACAACCCTGCACATCACAACCCTGCACATCACAACCCTGCACATCACAACACTGGACATCACAACCCTGCACATCACAGCCCTGCACATCACAACACTGGACATCACAACCCTGCACATCACAACACAGCACATCACAACACAGCACATCACAACCCTGCACATCACAACCCTGCACATCACAACACTGGACACCACAGCACATCACAACATACAAACCAAGACCCCTCGGCTCTTCGCTGCGTTGTCATCGACTTTTAATATAGTTAGCAAGTGTTTTTTCCTGTCAATTTTGTTGAGTGTTGAGAGGTAAGGGTGAAGGGGGAGGGGGGTGTAGTGGGGGTTGTAGAGGGTGTATGGGGTGTAAAGGGGAGGGAGGGAATGAGGGAGGGGGAGCAGACGAGAGGGAGGAAGGGTCGGGGGGGGGGGGGGGGGGAGAATGGAGAAGGAAGGTAGTAGTGTAGAAGAGGAGACATGAAGTGTAGGTTGATGAGGCAAGTGTAGAGAGGAGCCACAAGCTCTGTCCTATCAAAATAATAATAATAATATAATAATAATAATAATAATAATAATAATAATAATAATAATAATAATTAGTTAACCGGAGACCAGAATAAATAACATTCCCACCAAAGCTCACCAAATTAGCTGTCACAAATGCTCAATTAACTCCTAATTTTGAATTCAAAAAAGCCAAATCATTTATTTATGTAAATAAAGGCCTAATTAGCCTGTAATTAGAAGCACACCATAGGTAATGTTTACCTTGAATTGTAAGTAAACTCACAGCACTATTTACCAGGATAATACAAGATAAACATTTAACAGTGACCTTCTCTCTCTTTTCAGTTGGTTTCGACCACTTCCAAGTTCTTCGAGCGATTGGGAAGGGCAGTTTCGGAAAGGTACGTTCAGTAGCGTCTGTGTTAACTACGTTTGGAGAGGGGGGTGGGGGTGGGGGGTACTTACCTACCACAACTTACCTATCAGTGTTTTTGGGTGGTGAGGTCTAGCTCTTTAGGCCCAACTTAATAGCCTTGTTGCACTTATTGCATTATAATTTATGTATCCTAATGTTCGCAATTTGCTTCTCTATTCTGGCTTTAAGGTTGTGGATGGAGGTGGCTTCTATGACTTGTTCTTTGAGTGCATTCCACTTGACCAACAGTACGGGGTACGAGTATTTCCTGGCATTCCTTAAACTCATTTGTGTTTTCACCTTCTACTAATTAAGTCCTCTCGACCAACTTTCACTCAATTTATAGAGATTGTTCTTCGTCCCCCTTGTTTATTTCCTCATTATCTTGTATGTTGTGATCATATCTCCTCTGTTTCTTCTATCCTCTTGGGTTGTGAGATTTAGTTCCAATATTCTGTCCTCGTAGCTTAACCCTTTTAACTCTGGCACCGTTCTTGCCGAAAAGCTCTGAACTTCACCACTTTTGGCGTTATGCTTCACAAGGTACGGATTCCATGCCCGTGCTGCATATTCCAGTATTGGTCTAACATATGCTGTGTAGATTGATTTAAAGGAGACCTGATTTAGGTTTATATATGATGTTCTAATGTTTGCCAGCGTCTCACATGCTGCTGATATCATCCTGTTTATGTGTGCCCCTGCTGTTAGTGTTGAAATTCTACTCACTCCCAAATGTCCCAAATCAATTCCTGTAGCTGCCATTCCCTTATTGTGTAGATGTCTCCTGGTCCTCTTGCTTCCCTTTCTCATCTTCATTACCTTACGAATGTCGAGACTGTCACCCTGTGACAGGTGTAGTGACAACGTGGAGTGTTGCTGTCACGCGTGTTCCCAACACACAGCTCCAACTGCAAGCTGGTTGACGAGGCACCCCGTAAAGTAAGACAGGTCCTGGCCAAGAATGAATACTCTGATATACGTCGAAGAGGTCAATACAATGAAGGTGAACAACCATTCTACCTGTGATGGAACAGCCAGTACTGCATAATCTATCCTACGTCTTTAGAGCTCCTCTACAAGAACCTCTTTATCAACGGCTCACAAAACCGTAGAAAGAGTCCAGGAAGACATCAGAGACTCTGTACACGAAGGCTGCCAGACGAGGCAGCTAACAGTTAATCACAAGAGCGGGAAGACGCACAAACCTGCTCATGAAGAACTCTCCCGATGCCAAACTAAAGAGACAAGGGTCATCTATACATTTATATTTTTTCACCTGAGGACTGCCAACCCTTCAACGATGTCAATATATAGGTAAGACAGCACCTCTTTCCAGGCACTGGTCTATGCTCATACTAGGCTCTATTACAGGCACTGGTCTATGCTCATACAAGGGTCTATTACAGGCACTGGTCTATGCTCATACAAGGGTCTATTACAGGCACTGGTCTATGCTCATACAAGGGTCTATTACAGGCACTGGTCTATGCTCATACAAGGGTCTATTACAGGCACTGGTCTATGCTCATACAAGGGTCTATTACAGGCACTGGTCTATGCTCATACAAGGGTCTATTACAGGCACTGGTCTATGCTCATACAAGGGTCTATTACAGGCACTGGTCTATGCTCATACAAGGGTCTATTACAGGCACTGGTCTATGCTCATACAAGGGTCTATTACAGGCACTGGTCTATGCTCATACAAGGGTCTATTACAGGCACTGGTCTATGCTCATACAAGGCTCTATTCGAGATCACACCATTTCTTCAAACAACGAGACCATCACCAGAGATATCCTGACCAATAAAACCAAAATGAAGAAGACAATGCATATCTATAAGAGAGAAAGAGAATGTCTGTCTGTCTGTCTGTCTGTCTGTCTGTCTGTCTGTCTGTCTGTCTGTCTGTCTGTCTGTCTGTCTGTCTGTCTGTACTAAGTCTGTCCAGGTACTAAGTCTAATAAGAGATACAGAGAGAAGATTAGAGCTAGCATCATTGTTCTCACACTGTCTATCACTTTCAACAATACATGCCTACAAGAAGGTTCTCAAGGGCATTCCTTCAAGGTAGGATAAGGTCCTACCTTATCCCCGACCAGTGCTGCGAGTGAATTTGTGAAAGATATGCTAAGAGACTGTACTTGGATTTATAATCCCAAATTCACTGTAGGAGTCGCCCAATGGGACAATCTTGCCAACTCTCAACCGCAACCAATTTCTCCAACGACTGCAAACAGTCCAAATGGAGATAACCCCCATAGTGGAAAACTTTGCCACAGCATGGCTAGAGGCAGGGTTTTAGGGAGGACAAAACACGCCTGCTAGCTGTATAGGCTTCCCATGCCGTGGACTTCCTGTTGGGTGTCTCTAATTCCGCCTTGGGCACCCGCCTGGACCATCGGGCCCTAAGTATTGGTGTTGTCCTGCGCCTTGCCGCCCCTATCTCCACCGAGCACCGGTGTATTTGCGGCCAGGCACGGGCAGACCAATACGGCAGCCATGGGCTCATCTGTCGTAAGACACAGGGAAAGATTGCCAGACATGAAGCAGTCAATGACATCATCAAGAGAAGTTTGGCTACAGCTGAGTGTCCAGCACAAAGGGAACCCCAGTTGTGCAGACCTGACAACAGCCAAAAACGCCCAGATGGAGTCACCCTGCAGCCATGGAGGGAAGGTAAGCAGGTCGTGTGGGATTACACGTGTGTTATCTACATTGGCTGATACCTATCTACCTTACAGTAGAGTTGAGGGAGGCGGGGCGGCCACCTTCAGGGAGACCCAGAAAACCAACAAGTACAGGGACCTAGAACGTTGTTACAGGTTCGTGCCTGTAGGCTGCGCCTGGTACAGTTCTCGTGTCAGACCAACAACGTGCGATTTGAACTACAGTAGGGGTTGTATACATATAAACAAACAAGTGTTGTTAAGGAACGCGCATTATAAACATTTTATGTCATAATGAAAGTTAACTTTATCCATGTCTTTGCAAGTGCTGTCAACTTTTCGAAACATTCAACAATGAAACTGGGAAGCTGGCCTATTGTAATGAATTACTTAGTGCACCAAGTATAGATACATGTACAGGAATGAGGCAGGTTGATTTGAAGCCTCACCCCGCACTTTGTAGCGGTAATAGTCTGGAGTACCAGGCGCACATACCAGCGTATGTACATCAGTACATAACCCTGGTGTACTGTACCTGTCTTGTACTAATCCCACCCCTAGCGCAATGCTCATGATGTCTGAAATGAAATCGCGAGTTTGTTTTCCGTAGAGTTTCCGCGACATGTTCATGATTCACTCGGTAGGAACTACGGCACGATCTCCCGCACTACATCACTGAATGCCCAATTATTAGACCTTTCAGACCAGTTGGCATGAGGTACCTGAAGCTTTGCAATTACTTTATTCACTCTCGTATTCTTGAAGATATCCTCACAATGTACCCAAAATTTGCCAGTGCAGGCTACTAAACATATGGCCCTGTATGACTAACCATCCTGCGAGATGGGGACTTGTATTACCACTGCTGCCTTATTCAATCTTGTGTTGATGATATCCTCAAAATGCATCCGGAATCTGCCAGTGCAGACTGCTTATCACATGCCTCTGTATGACTAACCATCCTGTGTGATGGGGATTTTCTAGCATCAACTAGTTAGCTCTTTTGACACACTGTACTCCACTTCATATAGTCTAGGGTAGCTGCACTAATGCAGATGTACCTAAGGAATTAATAAAAAAAAAATCACTCGGAAATAATAACCCAATTCATTCAGGTTGCACTGATGAAAATATCGAGTAGTTAAGAGAGGGACAGGGGGAGAGGGGGGAACAGAAGGGAAGGAGGGGGAGAGGGAGGGAAGAGCGAAGTGGACAAGGGGAAGGGAAGAAGAGACAGAGACCCGGACACCACCGGGTCCCCTTTTATATATAGATATAGATGTAAATGAACATGACTTGTTGGAGGTTGGAGGCTAAACGAGGAGGAAAGTGAGGGAAAGAAGGGAGATGGGGATGAGGGGGTGGGTGAGGAGGAAGGGGAAATATGGTAGGAGAGAAGAAAGGTAGAGAGGGAGAGGGGCACATGCTGAGAGGGAGAATGTGGGGAGAGAGAGCGAGAGCGAGAGAGAGACAGAGAAATTGGTACAATAACCGAAAGCTCATTTATAATGATATAAGTTAGATTGGTCTGAAAGTT
>WNGS01003737.1:13907-25432 GCA_020271785.1 Procambarus virginalis
GTACACACACACCCACCAGCCACTGTGGTACACACACCCACCAGCCACTGTGTACACACACACCCTCCAGCCACTGTTGTACACACCACCCACCAGCCACTGTGGTACACACACCACCAGCCACTGTTGTACACACACACCCACCAGCCACTGTTGTACCACACACCCACCAGCCACTGTTGTACACAACACCCACCAGCCACTGTTGTACACACACCCACCAGCCACTGTTGTACACACACACCCACCAGCCACTGTTGTACACACACCCACCAGCCACTGTTGTACACACACCCACCAGCCACTGTTGTACACACACCACCAGCCACTGTTGTACACACACCCACCAGCCACTGTTGTACACACACACCCCCAGCCACTGTTGTACACACACACCCACCAGCCACTGTTGTACCACACACCCACCAGCCACTGTTGTACACACACCCACCAGCCACTGTTGTACACACACCCACCAGCCACTGTGTACACACACCCACCAGCCACTGTGGTACACACACCCACCAGCCACTGTTGTACACACACACCCACCAGCCACTGTTGTACACACACACCCACCAGCCACTGTGTACACACACACCACCAGCCACTGTGGTACACACACCCACCAGCCACTGTGGTACACACACCCACCAGCCACTGTGGTACACACACCCTCCAGCCACTGTGGTACACACACCCACCAGCCACTGTTGTACACACACACCCACCAGCCACTGTTGTACACACACCCACAGCCACTGTTGTACACACACCCACCAGCCACTTGGTACACACACCCACCAGCACACTGGTACACACACCCACCAGCCACTGTTGTACACACACCCACCAGCCACTGTGTACACACACCCACCAGCCACTGTTGTACACACACCCACCAGCCACTGTTGTACACACACACCACCAGCCACTGTGGACACACACCACCAGCCACTGTGGTACACACACCCACCAGCCACTGTTGTACACACCACCCACCAGCCACTGTTGTACACACACCCACCAGCCACTGTTGTACACACACCCACCAGCCACTGTGGTACACACACCCCCCAGCCACTGTGTACACACACCCACCAGCCACTGTTGTACACACACCCACCAGCCACTGTGGTACACACACCCACCAGCCACTGTTGTACACACACACCCTCCAGCCACTGTTGTACACACACACCCACCAGCCACTGTTGTACACACACACCCACCAGCCACTGTTGTACACACACCCACCAGCCACTGTTGTACACACACCCACCAGCCACTGTTGTACACACACCCACCAGCCACTGTTGTACACACACACCCACCAGCCACTGTGTACACACACACCCACCAGCCACTGTGGTACACACACCCACCAGCCACTGTGGTACACACACCCCACCAGCCACTGTTGTACACACACACCCACCAGCCACTGTTGTACACACACCCACCAGCCACTGTTGTACACACACCCACCAGCCACTGTGGTACACACACCCACCAGCCACTGTTGTACACACACCCACCAGCCACTGTGGTACACACACCCACCAGCCACTGTGGTACACACACCCACCAGCCACTGTTGTACACACACCCACCAGCCACTGTTGTACACACACACCCACCAGCCACTGTGGTACACACACACCCACCAGCCACTGTGGTAACACACACCCACCAGCCACTGTGGTACACACACACCCACCAGCCACTGTGGTACACACACCCACAGCCACTGTGGTACACACACCCACCAGCCACTGTGGTACACACACCCACCAGCCACTGTGGTACACACACCCACCAGCCACTGTGGTACACACACCCACCAGCCACTGTGGTACACACACACCCACCAGCCACTGTGGTACACACACACCCACCAGCCACTGTTGTACACACACACCCACCAGCCACTGTTGTACACACACCCACCAGCCACTGTTGTACACACACACCCACCAGCCACTGTGGTACACACACCCACCAGCCACTGTTGTACACACACACACCACCAGCCACTGTTGTACACACACACCCTCCAGCCACTGTTGTACACACACACCCACCAGCCACTGTTGTACACACACACCCACCAGCCACTGTTGTACACCACACCCACCAGCCACTGTTGTACACACACACCCACCAGCCACTGTGGTACACACACCCACCAGCCACTGTTGTACACACACCCACCAGCCACTGTTGTACACACACCCACCAGCCACTGTTGTACACACACACCCTCCAGCCACTGTTGTACACACACACCCACCAGCCACTGTTGTACACACACCCTCCAGCCACTGTTGTACACACACACCCACCAGCCACTGTTGTACACACACCCACCAGCCACTGTTGTACACACACCCACCAGCCACTGTTGTACACACACACCCACCAGCCACTGTTGTACACACACACCCACCAGCCACTGTTGTACACACACACCCACCAGCCACTGTTGTACACACACACCCACCAGCCACTGTTGTACACACACCCACCAGCCACTGTTGTACACACACCCTCCAGCCACTGTTGTACACACACACCCACCAGCCACTGTTGTACACACACCCACCAGCCACTGTTGTACACACACCCACCAGCCACTGTGGTACACACACACCCACCAGCCACTGTTGTACACACACACCCACCAGCCACTGTTGTACACACACACCCACCAGCCACTGTTGTACACACACACCCACCAGCCACTGTGGTACACACACACCCACCAGCCACTGTTGTACACACACACCCACCAGCCACTGTGGTACACACACCCACCAGCCACTGTGGTACACACACCCACCAGCCACTGTGGTACACACACACACCAGCCACTGTGGTACACACACCCACCAGCCACTGTTGTACACACACACCCACAGCCACTGTGGTACACACACCCACCAGCCACTGTGGTACACACACCCACCAGCCACTGTTGTACACACACACCCACCAGCCACTGTTGTACACACACACCCACCAGCCACTGTTGTACACACACACCCACCAGCCACTGTTGTACACACACACCCACCAGCCACTGTTGTACACACACAACCACCAGCCACTGTGGTACACACACACCCACCAGCCACTGTTGTACACACACCCACCAGCCACTGTGGTACACACACCCACCAGCCACTGTGGTACACACACCCACCAGCCACTGTGGTACACACACACACCAGCCACTGTGGTACACACACCCACCAGCCACTGTTGTACACACACACCCACCAGCCACTGTGGTACACACACCACCAGCCACTGTGGTACACACACCCACCAGCCACTGTTGTACACACACACCCACCAGCCACTGTTGTACACACACCCACCAGCCACTGTTGTACACACACACCCACCAGCCACTGTTGTACACACACACCCACCAGCCACTGTGGTACACACACCCACCAGCCACTGTGGTACACACACCCACCAGCCACTGTGGTACACACACCCTCCAGCCACTGTTGTACACACACACCCTCCAGCCACTGTGGTACACACACACCCACCAGCCACTGTTGTACACACACACCCTCCAGCCACTGTTGTACACACACACCCTCCAGCCACTGTTGTACACACACACCCAGCCACTGTTGTACACACACACCCACCAGCCACTGTGTACACACACCTCCAGCCACTGTTGTACACACACACCCACCAGCCACTGTTGTACACACACACCTCCAGCCACTGTGTACACACACCACCAGCCACTGTGTACACACACACCCACCAGCCACTGTGGTACACACACCACCAGCCACTGTTGTACACACACCCACCAGCCACTGTTGTACACACACACACCCACCAGCCACTGTGGTACACACCCACACCAGCCACTGTTGTACACACACACCNGCCACTGTGGTACACACACACCCACCAGCCACTGTGGTACACACACTCCCACCAGCCACTGTGGTACACCACCACCCACCAGCCACTGTGGTACACACACCCTCCAGCCACTGTGGTACACACACACACCTCCAGCCACTGTGGTACACACACACCACCAACCACTGTGGTACACACACACCCACCAACCACTGTGGTACCACACACCCCAGCCACTGTGGTACACACACACCCACCAGCCACTGTTGTACACACACACCACCAGCCACTGTGGTACACACACACCCACCAGCCACTGTTGTACACACACACCCACCAGCCACTGTTGTACACACACACCCACCAGCCACTGTTGTACACACACACCCACCAGCCACTGTGGTACACACACACCCACCAGCCACTGTGGTACACACACACCCTCCAGCCACTGTGGTACACACACACCCTCCAGCCACTGTGGTACACACACACCCACCAGCCACTGTGGTACACACACCCTCCAGCCACTGTGGTACACACACACCCACCAGCCACTGTTGTACACACACACCCACCAGCCACTGTGGTACACACACACCCACCAGCCACTGTTGTACACACACACCCACCAGCCACTGTTGTACACACACACCCACCAGCCACTGTTGTACACACACACCCACCATCCACTGTGGTACACACACACCCACCAGCCACTGTGGTACACACACACCCTCCAGCCACTGTGGTACACACACACCCTCCAGCCACTGTGGTACACACACACCACCACCCACTGTGGTACACACACCCTCCAGCCACTGTGGTACACACACACCCACCAGCCACTGTTGTACACACACACCCACCAGCCACTGTGGTACACACACACCCACCAGCCACTGTTGTACACACACACCCACCAGCCACTGTTGTACACACACACCCACCAGCCACTGTGGTACACACACACCCACCAGCCACTGTGGTACACACACACCCACCAGCCACTGTGGTACACACACACCCTCCAGCCACTGTGGTACACACACACCCACCAGCCACTGTGGTACACACACCCACCAGCCACTGTGGTTCACACACACGCACCAGCAACTGTGGTACACACACACCCACCAGCCACTGTGGTACACACACACCCACCAGCCACTGTAGTATACACACCCACCAGCCACTGTTGTACACACACACCCACCAGCCACTGTGGTACACACACACCCTCCAGCCACTGTGGTACACACACACCCACCAGCCACTGTTGTACACACACACCCACCAGCCACTGTTGTACACACACACCCACCAGCCACTGTGGTACACACACACCCACCAGCCACTGTTGTACACACACACCCACCAGCCACTGTGGTACACACACACCCACCAGCCACTGTTGTACACACACACCCACCAGCCACTGTGGTACACACACACCCACCAGCCACTGTGGTACACACACCCTCCAGCCACTGTTGTACACACACACCCACCAGCCACTGTTGTACACACACACCCACCAGCCACTGTGGTTCACACACCCACCAGCCACTGTTGTACACACACACCCACCAGCCACTGTGGTACACACACCCACCAGCCACTGTGGTACACACACACCCACCAGCCACTGTTGTACACACACACCCACCAGCCACTGTTGTACACACACACCCACCAGCCACTGTGGTACACACACACCCTCCAGCCACTGTGGTACACACACACCCACCAGCCACTGTGGTACACACACACCCACCAGCCACTGTTGTACACACACACCCACCAGCCACTGTTGTACACACACACCCACCAGCCACTGTTGTACACACACACCCACCAGCCACTGTGGTACACACACACCCTCCAGCCACTGTGGTACACACACACCTTCCAGCCACTGTGGTACACACACACCCTCCAGCCACTGTGGTACACACACACCCTCCAGCTACTGTTGTACACACACCCACCAGCCACTGTGGTACACACACCCTCCAGCCACTGTTGTACACACACACCCACCAGCCACTGTGGTACACACACACCCTCCAGCCACTGTTGTACACACACACCCTCCAGCCACTGTTGTACAACCACACCCACCAGCCACTGTGACACACACACCCACCAGCCACTGTGGTACACACACCCACCAGCCACTGTGGTACACACACCCACCAGCCACTGTGGTACACACACCCACCAGCCACTGTGGTACACACACCCACCAGCCACTGTGGTACACACACCCACCAGCCACTGTGGTACACACACACCCACCAGCCTCTGTGGTACACACACCCTCCAGCCACTGTGGTACACACACCCTCCAGCCACTGTGGTACACACACCCACCAGCCACTGTGGTACACACACCCTCCAGCCACTGTGGTACACACACCCACCAGCCACTGTGGTACACACACCCACCAGCCACTGTGGTACACACACCCACCAGCCACTGTGGTACACACACACCCACCAGCCACTGTGGTACACACACCCTCCAGCCACTGTGGTACACACACCCTCCAGCCACTGTGGTACACACACCCACCAGCCACTGTGGTACACACACCTTCCAGCCACTGGCATATGCAGACATAGATATGCTGGTAATAAGAAAGGATTAGAATGCAGTTATCAACATCCCAAAAAATGTTTAAATATGCTTAGGAAAGGTGAGTGTCGATTTGGATCAATATGTAGGTTTTTCCATCCTGAGATGTGCCAAACCTCACTGGAGGACAGAAAATGCTATGACCTCAGCTGCCCATACTTTCACGTGAAAGGCACGGAACGCTACATAAAGAGTGGCAAGCAGGATAATGAATTTGGAGGAAATTCGATAAATTTTTTATACCAGACCGAAAGAGAATTCAAAAGGAGGAGCATGGAGAATGTATGGAACTGGATGCCAGACCCACTTGCATACCAGAATTACAGATACAACTACACACCGAAAGGGAACCACAACTACAACAGGCAACTGCCCTACAACAATCAGCACTGGTCAGAACAAACTCAATATGTCCACGCATAATGGGCTTGCCAAAAAGTCTCCCAGTCAAACTATCACTAATAGAGTAACCTCATTCATCTTTGCCAACATACAAGGACTGAAAACAAGAACAACAATAAAGTACAGTTCATAAATGGCCTCCTCACGGAGTCAAATGCAGTATTTGGAGCTTTCACAGAAACCCATGCAGGGGAATTGTTGGACAGTGAGATCTGGATTCCAGGATATAACCTATACAGGTGTGATAGGAAAATTAGGTCACATGGAGGAGTGGGTCTGTATATTAGGGAAGACCTTGTGTGCTCGGAGCTCCTAAACGTTACAAATGAGGTGATAGAGGTACTGGGATTAAAAATAGAGAAAATAAATTTAGTGATTATTCTAATATACAAACCGCCAGATGCAACGGCTGAGGAATTCACAGAACAGATAAACAAAATAGAGAATAGCCTTGATAATTTGGAGAACCCGATACCTGATATTATCTTCTTAGGTGACTTCAACTTGCCTAGTCTCAAGTGGAGAATAGCAAACAATAATATTATACCAGGGAATCTATCAGGACCTAACCAACCACAGATTAGAGAACTACTTAGATTCTGTGACAAATTTTCACTCACTCAGCAGATATCGGAGCCAACGAGAAATGAAAATATTCTAGATCTGGTCTTTACGAACAATGAAGACATTATCAGAGACATTACGATATCAGATACCACATATTCAGATCACAAGCTCATTGAAGTGCAAACTACCATCAATACTCAGAATAGACCTAAAACGTTGATAAAGCGAGAGGGGCTATTCAGTAAATTCAATTTTAATAATAAAAGGATAGACTGGGAGATAATAAACAGGGAACTTAAAAACATTCCATGGGAAACTGTTTTAAGTAATAAAAGTCCTACAGAAGGAATAGAAAAACTGACTTCGGAAGCGTATCAAGTCTGTCTGAAACATGTTCCTTTGAGGAAAGCCAGAAAGAGATCCAACGTAGAAAGAGAACGCAGACGACAGTATAAACGCAGGAAAAGAATAACGGAACTGCTTATGCAGACACGAATTTCCCGTCAAAGAAGGAATAATTTAAATAGGGAGATTGAAGAAATCGAGCGGAAATTGAAACACTCATATGAAACTGAAGAAAGGCAGTTAGAACAGAAAGCAATTCAGGAAATAAAGAAAAATCCAAAATACTTCTTCACATATGCGAAATCAAAAGCAAAAACTACTGCCAGTATTGGACCTATTCGTACAAGTGAAGGTTCATATACGGAGGATGACAAAGAAATTAGTGAAATCCTAAAAAAGCAGTATGAGGACATGTTTAGCACTCCAATAAACAACATGAAAGTAGAAGATCCAGACAATTTCTTTATGCGGGATATCCAAACCCCTGTAAATATAACTGATATCAACACGAGCGCACTAAATTTTGAAAGAGAAATTGAAAACATGCCCATGCACTCGGCCCCAGGTCCAGACTCATGGAATTCAATATTTATAAAGAAATGCAAAGTGCCGGTAGCACAGGCACTCAGTATAGTGTGGAGGAAGAGCTTGGACACGGGAGAGATACCAGATGCACTTAAAGTAGCAGACATAGCCCCTCTACACAAGGGAGTTAGCAAAGCATTAGCAAAGAATTATAGACCAGTTGCACTAACATCGCATATAATAAAAGTATTTGAGAGAGTGATTAGGAGTCAGGTCACCAATTTCATGGAGACCAATGACCTTCACAACCCAGGCCAACATGGATTTCGAGCGGGAAGATCGTGCCTCTCACAGCTACTTGAGCACTACGATAAAGTCACTGAGGCATTAGAAGAAAAACAGAATGCTGATGTGATATACACGGACGTCGCAAAGGCTTTCGATAAATGTGACCATGGCGTGATAGCACACAAAATGAAGTCAATGGGAATAACCGGTAAAGTAGGACGCTGGATACTCAGTTTTCTGTCAAACAGAACTCAGCGAGTAACGGTCAACCATATAAAATCTAGTCCAAGTGCAGTTAAAAGCTCTGTACCTCAAGGTACAGTCCTTGCACCGCTGCTTTTCCTTATTCTCATATCAGATATAGACAAAAATACAAGTCACAGCTTCGTATCATCCTTTGCAGATGACACAAAAATCAGTATGAAAATTACCTCGGCTGAAGACATTGAAAAACTTCAAGCTGATATTAATAAAGTTTTCGACTGGGCATCAGAAAATAATATGATGTTTAACAGTGATAAATTCCAGGTACTCAGGTACGGTAAAAATGAGGACCTTAAACATAATACAGGGTACAAAACACAATCAAATGTGCCCATAGTAGGAAAACAGCATGTAAAGGATTTGGGAATAATGATGTCTGACGACCTAACGTTTAGGGAGCATAACCAAGCAAATATTGCGACAGCCAGAAAAATGATAGGATGGATTACGAGAACTTTCAAATCCAGGGATCCCATCACAATGTTGTACTCTTCAAGTCACTTGTGCGTCCCGTCTTGAGTACTGTTCAGTACTCACTTCCCCCTTCAGAGCAGGAGAGATTGCTGAAATAGAGGGAATACAGAGAACATATACAGCACGCATAGACGCGATAAAGCACCTAAATTATTGGGATCGTCTCAAAGCTCTCCAAATGTACTCACTAGAAAGAAGACGAGAGAGATATCAAATAATATACACCTGGAAGATACTGGAGGGCCAGGTCCCAAATCTACACAGTAAAATAACAACGTACTGGAGTGAACGATATGGAAGAAAATGCAGAATAGAACAGTGAAGAGCAGGGTGCCATAGGCAACAGAGAACACTGAATCAGACATGAACAGAGGTGCCATAGGCACAAAGAGAACACTGTATAACATCAGAGGTCCGCGGTTGTTCAACGTCCTCCCAGCAAGCATAAGAAATATTGCCGGAACAACCGTGGACATCTTCAAGAGGAAACTAGATTTATTCCTCCAAGGAGTTCCGGACCAGCGGGCTGTGGTGGGTATGTGGGCCTGCGGGCCGCTCCAAGCAACAGCCTAGTGGACCAAACTCTCACAAGTCAAGCCTGGCCTCGGCCGGGCTTGGGAGTAGAAGAACTCCCAGAACCCCATCAACCAGGTATCAACCAGGTAACACACGTGGTACACACACACCCTCCAGCCACTGTGGTACACACACACCCTCCCAGCCACTGTGGTACAACACCCACCAGCCACTGTGGTACCACACACCCACAGCCACTGTGGTACACACACACCCTCCAGCCACGTGGTACACACACCCACCAGCCACTGTGGTACACACACCCACAAGGCCCACTGTGGTACACAACACACCCCAGGCCACTGTGGTCACACACAACACCCCTCCAGCCTGTGGCACAAACCCACCAGCCACGGTGTGTACAAACACCCACCAGCCACTCGTGGTACACACACACCACCCAGCCACTGGTTGGTACCACAACACACCACCAGCCACTGTGTGTACACCACACACCCACCAGCCACTGTGGTACCACACAACCCACCAGCCACTGTGGTACACACACACCCACCAGCCACTGTGACACAGCACCCTCCAACCACTGTTGTACACACACACCCCACAGCCCACTGTTGTACACACACACCCCCCAGCCACTGTAACACACATCCACCACCACGCAACCGCCACTGTGTGGTACACACACGAAAAACCCACCAGCCACTGTTGTACACACACACCCACCAGCCACTGTTGTACACACCACCCACCAGCCACTGTTGTACACACACACCCACCAGCCACTGTACACACACACACCACCAGCCCTGTGGTACACACACACCCACCCAGCCACTGTGGTACACCACCCACACAGCCACTGTGGTACCACACCCACTACCACTGTTGTACACACACACCCACAGCCACTGTTGTACACACACACCCACACCAGCCACAGTAACACACACACCCACCAGCCACTGTGGTACCACACACCCTCCAGCCAATGTGGTACACACACCCCACCAGCACACTGTTAGTACACACACAACCTCCACAGCCACTGTCTGTGACTAACGACACACCCACCAGCCTACTGTTGTTACATCACACCCATACACCACCAGCCACTGTAGTACACACAGCACACCACCAGCCATCTGTGGTAACACCACGCTATCCCTCCAGCCACTGTGGATACACCACACACACACCAGCCACTGTGGTACACATCACCCCACGCTGTTTGTACACACCACCCACCCAGCCACATGTGGTTACACACACCCCCAGCCATGCGTACACAACCATCCACACTGTGGTACACACCACCCACACAGCCACTGTGGTACAACCACGCCACCAGCCACTGCGTTGGTACACACCACACCTCCAGCCACTGTGGACACCACACATCCACCAGCCATCATGGGGTACACACTACACACCACCAGCCACTGTTGACTACGACACACACCCTCTCAGCCACTGTGGTACACACACCCCACCAGCCACTGTGGTACACACACACCACCAGCCACTGTGGTACACCACACACCCTCCAGCCACTGTGACACACACACCCACCAGC
>WNGS01003738.1:0-14848 GCA_020271785.1 Procambarus virginalis
GAAATTCACTTTCGCAAACAGAGTGGTAGACGGTTGAACAAGTTAGGGGAGAAGGGGTGGAGGCCAAGACCGTCAGTAGTTTCAAAGCGTTATATGACAAAGAGTGCTGGGAAGACGGGACACCACGAGCGTAGCTCTCATCCTGTAACTACACGTAGGTAATTACACTTAGGTAATTACACACACACACACATATACACACACATGGAGGCCTCGTAGCCTGGTGGATAGCGCGCAGGACTCGTAATTCTGTGGCGCTGCGGGTTCGATTCCCGCACGAGGCAGAAACAAACATGGGCAAAGTTTCTTTCACCCTGAATGCCCCTGTTACCTAGCAGTAACAGAGGCAGAGTTAGTCAGCTGTCACGGGCGCTTCCTGGGGTGTGTGTGAGTGTGGGGAAAAAAAAAGTAGTTAGTAAACAGTTGATTGACGGTTGAGAGGCGGACCAAAAGAGCCGAAGCTCAGCCCTACAAGCACAACTAGGTGAGTACACACAAAATCTAGCACAATGTTGGGAAATTTTCCCTTCAGTTCGACAACATCCGGGGAAGTTAGTGGAGAAAGATGAGGGGGAAATTCCCTAGTAGGTAAGAGCAAGGAAAAAGTACGGCTGGAATGGGTGTAATAAAGGCATAATAATATTATCTTTGTTGACTCTTCCCTTTCACAGTACATACTCTAATGCTCTTAACTTTTGTTTCTCCTGTTATTCTTACGTTCCTATTCCAATATTATTACTCCCTTCTTGCGACCTCTGTATTACCGCCCATCTCATCCGTACCTTTCGCCTCGCTTCTACTTACCTCTAGGAATTTCCGCCTCCTCACCACTCTCCACCTCTCTCTTGTCGTACTTAATGCTGTGCCTTCCTCGCTCCCGGCTCTAGCACCGCTCCTGTGCCAGGTAAGTCCAATAAGGGCTCACTATAACCCATGTTATTTGCCCCGCTCCTGTGCCAGGTAAGTTACGGGCTCACCATAGCCCGTGCTACTTGCTCCGCTCCTGTGCCAGGTAAGTTACGGGCTCACCGTAGCCCGTGCTACTTGGAACTTGTTCCGAGTAGCTGAATCTATAACAACAACAACAACGCTCCCGGGCTACGGACTCACCATAGCCCGTGCTTCTTGGAACATTTTGTTCCCAGTAGCTGAATCTTTAACAACAACAACAACCTCGCTCGCGTAAAAATTACGGGCTCACCATAGCCCGTGCTATATAGACATTTCGTTCTGAGTAGCTAAATCTAAAACAACAACAACAACCACCTCGCTCCCACAGTCACAGCCCCGCTCCTGTGCCAGGTATGCCCACCACGGGCTCACCATAGCCCGTGCTACTTGGAACTCATTGTTTGAGTAGCTGAATCTAAAATAACAACAACAACCTCGTTGTCATCACAGTCGACTTGATGATGGTCCAGGACGGACCGAAACGTCGTCGTTCCTCCACTTTCTGAAGTGTGGTCTGGTCATTATATCTTCAGCCCCGTTATTGTGACTCATCGTCTGCATCTGAGTGGAAACAGTTTGCTTGCTCAGTGTCACGAGAAAAAAAATATTTTCGGACATTCAAAGACAGGCTGAAATGTTCCTGTATTCTGTCTTTCACGAAGAACTGGGAGTCAGATTCACGAAGCAGTTACGCGAGTACTTACGAACGTGTACATCTTTCCTCAATCTTTGACGGCTTTGTTAACATTTATTAAACAGTTTACAAGCATGAAAACGTCCCAATCAACTGTTGTTATTGGTATAAACAACCTCCTGGTGCTTCGGAGCTCATTAACTGTTTAATAATTGTAAACAAAACCGTTAAAGATTGATGAAACATGTACACGTTCGTAAGTACTTGCGTAACTGCTTCGTGAATCTGGCCCCCTGGTCTTTAAAATAAGGACATATAACTAAAGACAAAAACTCTCAGGTTATATACACCAAGAAACAAGCTACTCCTCATTGGGCATAATCTTTCCTCTTCCATTATATGTCTTATGTTCTTCACGGGAGATGGAAGTTAAAACAGTTAACCTAACATGTTAAAATGTCATTTTATTCCTATGAGAGAGTTTATAAAAAGTTAAAAATTTTATTTTTGTCCACAGACAAAACTGATCAACAATCCATCAATTTCTACTGTTTGTCGTGGGAAATCGTGTATAGATTTCATTAGTTCGTTAATCCAATAATCAGACTGTATCTTATAGGGTTTTGTTACACAGCCTACAGTGAGGGATTATATATTTTGTACTAATAAGTGAAATTTAGATAGAGCATTATTTATTAAAATTAATTAGTTTAATTGGTTAAGTTTAAATGTTGAATTCGTTACTCAGAGTTTAATTCAATTAACTGATTCATTTATGTAATTTACCGCACCATCTGAATTAAGGTTAGTNATTTATCGGTTGTCAAGTCTGGCTGGCGGAGGGGAACTGAGGTTTTAAAGGGGTCACATTTATGTGAAAAACATTAAAACAATAAGTAAAAAATATCGTGAAAAAATATTTGCCAGTGGAATGGGATCGAACCCGCCTCCCTGGACTCCCAGGCACACGCACTACCGACTAGACCATGATGAGAAGCCATACGATGGGATCGAACCCGCGTTCCTGGAACCCCAGACACACACACACACACCTCTATATTTTCTCATAAATTCATAACCTTAAAAAAATTGCCCCGAAGGGCGAGTTTATTGGGCAGCGCCACTCATCTTGTGAGTGGACACACCGTCATAGCAGCATGTACAACACTCCCCAATAGGAAGAAAACCCGCTGGGTTGTTCATCCTGTCACTTGTATCCAGATGAACCTTCTTGACTTCACTGTGAAATATATAATTCTTTATATCGACGTCAATAAACTAAATTAATTCATATAATCTAAAATCTGCTTTTCCGGAAACTAAACGTTACTGGGAATTCGAGAACCATCAAGCAGAAGGAATTAGATGCATAAAACGGAATTATCTTGGTTCATGATCCCTCAGGAGCAGGGAATGACGGCTGGGTATGTGGGCTTATGAAGAGGCTCATTGGTCCGGCTCCATGAGCCGGCTCCCTCAACCAGCCTTAGGTCGGCTTCCTGGGCCACTTACGAAATCTTTACATCTTTCCTCGATCGTCACGACTACGAGCTAGTTCCAGATCCAAGAGAACGTAGCGTTCTGGAGCTCGCAAATTGTTTAATAAGTATAACTTAAGTCGCTATGATTAAGGTAAGATGTACAGATGTCGTAAGGGTGCCTGATGAAGCCTGGTATGGTGGGTCTAAAGGTTCGTGTGACTGGATGTCTGGGAATACCTAGAAAGTGTTCCAGTGTTCTGAGTGGATGTGTTCCAGTGTCCTGAGTGGATGTGTTCCAGTGTCCTGAGTGGATGTGTTTCAGTGTTCTGAGTGGATGTGTTTCAGTGTCCTGAGTGGAAGTGTTCAGTGTTCTGAGTGGATGTGTTTCAGTGTCCTGAGTGGAAGTGTTTCAGTGTTCTGAGTGGATGTGTTTCAGTGTCCTGAGTGGAAGTGTTTCAGTGTTCTGAGTGGATGTGTTTCAGTGTCCTGAGTGGATGTGTTCCAGTGTTCTGAGTGGATGTGTTTCAGTGTTCTGAGTGGATGTGTTTCGGTGTTCTGAGTGAATGTGTTCCAGTGTTCTGAGTGAATGTGTTTCAGTGTCCTGAGTGAATGTGTTCCAGTGTTCTGAGTGAATGTGTTTCAGTGTCCTGAGTGAATGTGTTCCAGTGTCCTGAGTGGATGTGTTCCAGTGTCCTGAGTGGATGTGTTCCAGTGTTCTGAGTGGATGTGTTCCAGTGTCCTGAGTGGATGTGTTTCAGTGTTCTGAGTGGATGTGTTCCAGTGTTCTGAGTGGATGTGTTCCAGTGTTCTGAGTGGATGTGTTTCAGTGTCCTGAGTGAATGTGTTTCAGTGTCCTGAGTGGATGTGTTTCAGTGTCCTGAGTGGATGTGTTTCAGTGTCCTGAGTGAATGTGTTTCAGTGTACTGAGTGCAGCATTGGATTCAGTTGGCTTTTGATTCAATTAATTTTGAGTTTTGAGTGGGGCTCATTATGTAATTCCGTGCACATGAAATGTTAAAATTAAACTATTGTTTGTCATTGTAGAGAATGGTGTTCCAAAGAGGACCAATGGGTTTACTATTTTTAAAGGTTTTTAATAGAAAAAATCACAAAATTTTTATTTTTGCCAAAAGCGCTATATGGCTATACGCTATTTTGCTATATGGCCTAAGTATAGGCACGTAGAGATGACAAAAAAAGTAACTGTTACACTATTTAGGATAATTTTAGCCATCCGAAAAATCTTTATAGTACACAGAAATCACAATAGCGTGATGCATCAAATGAACAAATCGACAAGGGCCGTGAGGAGGATTCGAACCTACGTCCGAGAGCAGCGTCTGGGATGCTCTCGGACGTAGGTTCGAACCCTCGTCACGGCCCATTGTAGATTGTTCATTAATCTATATAGTATTTTCTTCTATGAAATAGATGTGACTGATAAGAGTTATGGACCTTTAAAAATATGTTTTCATATGAATTAAGGCCAATTTTCATTATAAAAAGCAAGTAAAACTATAAATATACCTTTAAGTATTTTTTGTCTTCATTTACACTAAGGAAGACTTGTGGCTACATCATCAAATACATCAGCTGAGCACGTTATGAATGTAAAATAACATAAATATCAATTACGAACAGTTCTCCCTCTGTAAGAATGCCGTTACCATATTACTAGTGACTGTCTAGTCACCAGGCACAGCCTCCACACCTCAGATGTGCTGGTGTCCTCTGCTATGTTACCACAATGTTCATCACAGCCACATGGGCGCGGTCAAGTTCCTCTGAGGCGGCTACGTCTCCCAGGAAAAATTCCTTGTGATATGAGCATTTTTAATCAGTGGTAGAATAGATTGTGGTGGCGGGGAGGGGGTTAGAGTACTATATGGGTGACAGCCATAACGCTCATCCACCTTCCACCCACAGTGGTTGAGGAGGGTGGAAATTGTGGCTGTGGAGCATCATCATCAACCCATATCATGGTCACATTATGTGCTCTTGATGTGGGTAGCATTCCAGAGGTTGAAGGTAGTGTTGGAGGTAGTGTTTCCCTTCTGCATGCTTCTGTGAAAACATGTACCAACGAAGCTTTCACCTGTATGTGCGATGCCCTTGGATTATAGAGTCAACATTCAAAGTACTCTCTCCAAAGTTCTCACAGTTTCATCACTAGGGAGAGTTCCTTGCCTCGTACGAGCCCCACAGACATGAAGGATTTGAAGATCGGACACCAGAAATATTCCATCCCAAAATTTTGTTTGGGATCACCTTGCTTCCTGTGGTGTGTGGGTCACTCTCCTTTCTGTGGTGTGTGGGTCACTCTCTTCCTGTGGTGTATGGGTCACTCCTTCCTGTGATGTATGGGTCACTCTTCCTCCTGTGATGTATGGGTCACTTTCCTCCTGTGGTGTGTGGGTCACTCTCCCTCCTGTGGTGTATGATTCCCGTAATGTACACGTAATATACACCTTCTTGAGATTATTTTGAGATGACTTCGGGGCTTAGCGTCTCCGCGGCGGTCCTAGACAGGCCTCCTTTTTGTTACACACCACCCAGATAGCAGCTCGTAGCAGCTGTCTAACTCCCAGGTACCTATTTACTGCTAGTAAACAGGGGCATCAGGGGAAAGAAACATTTTGCCTATTTGTCTCCACCTCCACCGGGGATCGAACCGGAACCTCAGGACTACGAATTCGAAGCGCTGTCCACCCAGCTGTCAGGCGCCCATACATACCATACAACCTTGCCAACAGTCTTAATCCCACTAGTACAACCTGAAATACATTTCCAGTTTTACCCAGGTATCCAAGAGCTTTAAGCTTTCACTGCCAATCATGCAATCATGGCCAAATTGGATTAATTTCTAATAATCATCCGTAACTCGATAAAGATGACGCAGGAGAAGGGCCATTAAAAATGATTGAGAGGAGGATGGGAGGAGGAGTAAGAAGAAGATAGGAGTAGGAGGATGGAAGGATAGAGGAGGACTGGAGAAGGGGAGGGGGAGGAGGAGGAGAAAACCCTTAAAACTGAAATCCCCAAGCTGAAACCTCCCAAGCTGGCATCCCCAAGCTAAAATCCCAAGCTAAATCCCCAAGCTAAAATCCCAAGCTAAAATCCCAAGCTAAAGGTTATGCTGCAACCCCCACTTTGGGAAACGATGCAACAATGGAAATTAAGTGTTTATGCAAACTAGGTTGCATTCATTATCAAAGAAATCTAACAGTGAAGATTATTTTGACTTACACTAAGAAAGTTAAAGATGTACTGACAGAAAAAGATATATTTGAGTGATGAGGGAAAAGTACCTTGTAGTGTTAATTAGACAGAAAATGTCTAAAGAGGATAGAGAGGCAGCAAAGAGAATCAGGGAAGAAAAGTAATGAGAATAGAAGTAGACCAGAAAATTACACAAAAATTGCACAAGAAAAAGCCAACCTGACAACAGAATGTACTACAGAGAGAAATAGTGCAGCTGCCCAACTTAACGAAGCAAAAGAGAGGATAGTAAGTCTACTATCTACTAGTAGCTACTATCTAGAGGGGGATACTACTAGCAGGGTAGAGGGGATAGTAAGTCTACTATCTACGAGTAGGTACTATCTAGAAGGGATAGTAAGTCTACTATCTACGAGTAGGTACTATCTAGAGGGGGATACTACTAGTAGGGTAGAGGGGATAGTAAGTCTACTATCTACTATCTAGGCAAGAGTGACTAGATCATCACAACCCTCCTTGCCCTATCATATATGGAAATGCAGCAAAGATGAACCTCCAGAAAAAACAAAAACACCCAAGTTGTGATGTGTAGCATATAAGTAATGTACACAAATGTGTAGCATATAAGTAATGTACACAAATGTGTAGCATATAAGTAATGTACACAAATGTGTAGCATATAAGTAAGTACACAAATGTGTAGCATATAAGTAATGTACACAAATGCAGCTGTAATTAAAAATAAAGGGGGTAGATATTCGGCAAAGATAGCAGAAGAAACACATATAATCGCAATAACAGAAATGAAACTGATAAGTTATAGCAAATGCAATCTTCCAACGAGGATATCAAGTAACAAGGAAAGATAGCGTGAACAATAAATACCATTGTAGTCACTGTAGAAGAGATAAACAAAAAATACACATCTGGAGGAACTAGATGTGACAAAATCAATGGAACCAGAAGTACTTTCTCTCCTGTTTTCTAAAATTGATAATAAAACATTCTAGACAGGAAATCTTTCAGAATTCTAGAAAATGCATGGTCCTAATAATTTAAAAAAGGAATAGTCAGGAGGCATTAAATTGCATAACGGTGACATTGACAAGTATTCCCTGTAAAGTTCCGGAGAAAGTAATTAGGTTGAGAAAGATGGAGCATCTGGAGAGGACCAAAAATTAAAAAAAAAAAAGCAAAATGAATTTATGATGACCGAACTACACATCAGAAAGTGGTGAAACGACGACGTTTTTCAGATCCACTACGGGCTCACCATAGCCCGTGCTACTTGGAACTTTTTGTTCCAGGTAGCGAATCTTTAACAACAGACGACGTTTCGGTCCGTCCTGAACCATTATCGAGACGGCTTGATGATGGTCCAGGACGGACCGAAACATCGTCGTTTCTCAACTTACAGATGTGTACTTTAGTCATCGTACCTTCAGCCACGTTATTGTGACTCATCATCTAAACAATTTGAGTCTGACAAGCTTGACTGCGTTCTTTGACAGTGTTACTTAAAACGTGACAGGACAAAGTGAGCTGGGTAGACTGTATTTTCCTAGCTTGACAAAAACGTTCATGACACTTTCTCATGACCTGCAGGTGAACAATATGCAGAAGCAGGCCGGGATAACTGGGAAAACACTGAAGTTAGTAATAGAGTACCTGAAGAACAGAAAACAAAGAGTCACAGCCAAAGATGAAGATTCAAGCTGGAGGAATTGAACAAGTGGAAGGTCCCACAAGGATCGGTCCTGGTACCGCTGCTGTTCCTAATTTATATGAACGACCAACATGAAGGAGGAAGCTCGTACATGGCAATGTTTGCAGATGATGCAAAGCTAAGGAGAAATGTAAAAACAGAGGAGGACTGCAGGAAGTTACAGGAGGAACTTGACAATCTCCAGGAGTGGGCAAATAAATGATTGTTGGAATTCAATCGCAACAAGTATAAGGTAATAAAGATGGAAAAGAGAGAATGGAGACCAGAAATTCTCTACACAATATGGAAATGGCAACTACAGGAATCGGAAAGAAAGATCTGGTAGTGGATATAATTCCAACACAAACACCTGAGGCACACATAAACAGGATAACATCGGCAGCATATACGATGCTGGCAAACATAAGAGTATCGTTCAGAAACCTAAATCAGTATTTCTACACAACATTTGTTAGACCAACACTTGAAAATGCAGCACCATCATGGAATTCGCACCTTGTGAAGCATAAAACTAAAACGTTAAAAGTACCGAGGTTTGTAATAAGATTGGAGCCAGAGCCAAGAGGGTTAAACTATTAGGATATGCTAATGGAACTGAATTTCACAACCTTTAAGGGTTATAAGAAACAGTGGGGATATAATCACAACATACAAGATACTGAGGGTGAATATATAAGGTGTGCAAGACAGCCTCTGCAAACTGAGAGAAAGCCGGACATGAAGACACGGGTGGAAGCTGGAAACGCAAATGAGACGAAAAAGTCAAAAGAAACACTCGTACTCATTATGAGTTGACAACAGATGGAATGCACTGAAAGAAGTTGTGGAAGCCACCTTCATCCACAACTTTAAGGCCAGATTCGACAAAGAAATCGAACGTCAGAATAGTTACATTGTAACTCAAAAGAAGATTCCCCTAATGTTGTACCTGTTGATCGAAGCTTAGATTCCCAAGGTAGAAAATCCTGAAACTGGAACTCCACCCCACCCCCCACCCTCCCAGACAGAAATCCCCCATGTTAAAAACTCCAGACTGGAACCCCCCCCCCCTAACCTGCAATGTTCCTAAGCTGGAACCCTGCAAGATTGAACTCCCAGGCTGGAACTCCCAAACAGGAATCTTGTCAAGCTAGAATTCCCATGCTGGAACCTCCCTAAGCTGTAATCCATTCTGAAACCCTTAACAGTAAAGTGCCAAGATGGAACCCTAAAAAAATGGAACCCATAAGATGGAACTCCAAAATTATAACCCAAACGTGGAGCAAATGCTGGAATCATCCAGCTGGAAACTGTGTTGAAACCCCCGAAACTGGAACCACCAAGGGGAAGCCCCCAAACTGGAATTCCCCAGACTGAATAAGAGTGTTATACTGGAATAAAAGAACAGTTTGCCTTAAACAGAACACATCAACTTCTAGTAAAGAAAATTTAACAAATCCAATCTGGAAACTCGTGGCAATCAACAAAAACATTCTGGGAATAGTTGGAAGTGAACAAAACATTCTGGGAATAGTTGGAAGTGAACAAAACATTCTGGGAATAGTTAGAAGTGAACAAAACATTCTGGGAATAGTTAGAAGTGAACAAAACATTCTGGGAATAGTTGGTAGTGAACAAAACATTCTGGGAATAGTTGGAAGTGAACAAAACATTCTGGGAATAGTTAGAAGTGAACAAAACATTCTGGGAATAGTTAGAAGTGAACAAAACATTCTGGGAATAGTTAGAAGTGAACAAAACATTCTGGGAATAGTTGGAAGTGAACAAAACATTCTGGGAATAGTTGGAAGTGAACAAAACATTCTGGGAATAGTTGGAAGTGAACAAAACATTCTGGGAATAGTTAGAAGTGAACAAAAACATTCTGGGAATAGTTGGAAGTGAACAAAACATTCTGGGAATAGTTGGAAGTGAACAAAACATTCTGGGAATAGTTGGAAGTGAACAAAACATTCTGGGAATAGTTTAAGTGAACAAAACATTCTGGGAATAGATAGAAGTGAACAAAATATTCTGGGAATAGTTGGAAGTGAACAAAATATTCTGGGAATAGTTGGAAGTGAACAAAACATTCTGGGAATAGTTGGAAGTGAACAAAATATTCTGGGAATAGTTGGAAGTGAACAAAACATTCTGGGAATAGTTGGAAGTGAACAAAATATTCTGGGAATAGTTGGAAGTGAACAAAACATTCTGGGAATAGTTGGAAGTGAACAAACCACTCTGAAAATGGATGGTAGTGAACAAAACACTCTGGGAAAGGAAGATAGTCAACAAACCGATGGAAAAGAGCAAACTTCACCAATCTCACGCAACACCAACGAACAAGGAAATAACATAGCACGCGATAATACAAGGGACACCAAGGAAGGGAGGAAACAAAGGAGAATATTAGTATGTGAATAATTTACGAAAATGGAAAGTCCACAAAAGCCGAGGATCGAGAGAGATAGAGATAACAGGATAATGGAGCAAGAGGGGGAGGGAGTAAATAGGAAAGGAAAGAAATACGAGGAAGGAAAATGTATGTAAACCTGAGGAATATCGCGACTTAGATTATACTATAGAACATGGAACCAAGGAACAAACTATTGCTTCTTTGGCGAACCAATAGGAGAGATGTGAGGCTATGGAGGGGGGGGATAATTTTTTTTCATTATCAGGGGAAAGCGCCAAGCCATTACGACTTTATAGCACTTGGAAGAGGTCAGGATAAGGAATTTGGGATGGGATGGGTGGAAGGAATGGTGCCCAGCCACTTGGACGGTCGGGGATTGAACGCCGACCTGCATGAAGGGAGACCGTCGCTCTACCGTCCAGTCAAAGTGGCTGGGGATAGTTAGTCAGTAGACTATGACTGTCTTATTATACACTATGACAGTTGTTTTACTGACTATGCCAGCCCCACTGTTGATGTTGTGGTTTCAGATTTAGCTACTCAGAACGAAGTGTCCATGTAGCACGGGCTATGGTGAGCCCGTAATCACTGTGGACTATGACAGGTGTCTTATAGTATATGACAGGTGCACTGTAGACCATAGACTACCCTGTAGACTTCACCTGGCATATAGACTATGACAGGTGTCATAGACTATGAAAGATGTTTCAGACGACAGGTGTCATAGACTATGAAAGATGTCTCAGACGACAGGTGTCATATTGACTATGAAAGGTGTCATGACAGGTGTCATATAGACTATGTCAAGTGTCATATGGGCTACGACAGGTGTCATTTGACACTCGTCATACAGACTATGACATCGAAGCAGATGCATAGAAACCGTCAATATTACGGGGCTTTAAACTGTACTAATAAGTCGCATTTTTAACGGATTGGTCGATTCCATAAGAAATGCGACGTATAAGGCTTCCGCCTGTCCTCTCACCTATCCCAACTGTTACTAACTACTAACTTTTTTCCAACATGCACAACACACTAAGGTGAAAGAAACTCTGCCCATTTTTGTTTCCGCCGGCGCCGGGAATCAAACCCCGTTCCACAGGACTACGTATCCAGCGTGCTGTCCACTCAGCTACCAGCGTCTGTGTGTGTGGTGTGTGCGTGTGTGTGTGTGCGTGTGTGTGTTGTGTGTGTGTGTTGGTGTGTGTGTGTGGTGTGTGTGTGTGTGTGTGTGTGTGTGTGTGTGTGTGTGTGTGTGACCAAACTACAAAGCTTTTGTAGTTTGGTCATGCGTAAAAAAATCGACTCCCCTCTCCCTCCTCCTTTCGCCTTTGACTACAACAACTACCTCCCCTCGACTACAACAACCTCCCCCCACCCCCCTCCGGCTCCACTACAACAACCACCTCCCCCTCTAATACAACCACCTCTACTACACTACAACAATCTTCCCCCCGCTCCACTATAACCTCCTCCCTCCTGATTACAACAACAACCTCCCCTCAACAACTACAACCCTCCCCCCCTCGACAACAACGCCCCCCGCCCCCCCCCCCCTCTTGACCATAACAGAGAATAATGACAGGAGAGCAATTTTGGCAGCCATAAAAACGGTGTTTATCGCTCGTGAAATGATATCTTAAACTTGCTGTCAGAGCCCAAGACATTAATACTTGATATCCTAAAAATGTTAGTACTTTGGTCTCTGTTATTACCTAAAACACGTAACTCAGCCCACACATTAGTTGCTTTGGTCCGGCCTGGACCATTATATAGTGATGAGTCCGTGCTGGACCATTATATAGTGATGGGTCCGTCCTGGACCATTATATAGTGATGGGTCCGTGCTGGACCATTATATAGTGATGGGTCCGTCCTGGACCACTATATAGTGATGAGTCCGTCCTGGACCATTATATAGTGATGGGTCCGGCCTGGACCATTATATAGTGATGGGTCCGTCCTGGACCACTATATAGTGATGGGTCCGCCCTGGACCATTATATAGTGTTGGGTCCGCCCTGGACCATTATATAGTGATGGGTCCGTCCTGGACCATTATACAGTGATGGGTCCGTCCTGAACCATTATATAGTGATGGGTCCGTCCTGGACCATTATACAGTGATGGGTCCGTCATGAACCATTATATAGTGTTGGGTCCGTCCTGAACCATTATATAGTGATGGGTCCGTCCTGGACCATTATATAGTGATGAGTCCGTCCTGGACCATTATATAGTGATGAGTCCGTCCTGGACCATTATATAGTGATGGGTCCGTCCTGGACCATTATATAGTGATGGGTCCGTCCTGGACCAATATCAAGTCATGATGGACCCATTTCAAATGGTGAAAGAAGGAGTGGATGAGGAGAGTCAATACGAGTCAAGAGAGCAGGTCAGGGAAGAGGAAGTGAGAGGAGAGGAAGTGTGAGGGAGGGAGAGGAGAGGAAGTGAGAGGGAGGGAGAGGAGAGGAAGTGAGAGGGAGGGAGAGGAGAGGAAGTGTGAGGGAGGGAGAGGAGAGGAAGTGAGAGGGAGGGAGAGGAGAGGAAGTGAGAGGGAGGAGAGGAGAGGAAGTGAGAGGAAGTGAGAGGGAGGGAGAGTAAAACATAAATCCCGAAGCTCCCAGGTGAGTAAAGGTCCCTGCACAGGGCCTAATATGTTGGGTTATCTGGATCACCCAGACTGTTATGACCTATTTTCTGCACGCAAACAAAATTACTTACCTAAAGGAAGGGAAAATAATGCTAACTCTCTGGGGTACACGTCATTCTCATGAGAATTTGTTTGTGCGAGTTCTTTAACATGTTTGAATCTGTAAATTAGTTTTCCAATTAAGTATTTTGAAAATTATGTAAGTTCAACTATGCTGTATCTCATGCTGGTGGAAATTAACAGTGGGCGAGTTCCTCCAGACTGTTGTACAAAACTTAGTAGCAGCTACAAACTTGGATACTACATGCTACCATAGTCAAGATGAGGGCAGAGTATCCACCTCACACCTCATCTACTGCCTCCCCCAACACTCTCTCTCTTCTCTCTCTCTCTCTCTCTCTCTCTCTCTCCTCTCTCTCTCTCTCTCTCTCTCTCATACACCTCACTTCATCTCGCCCTAACCTAACCTATTCTAAACTAACCTAGCTTAACCTGATCTAAACTAGCCTAGCTTACTCTAGCCTAAACTAACCTAGCTTAACTTAATCTAAACTAACCTAGCCTAGGAGGGAGGGAGAGGGAAAATAGGGAGCCGGTCGGCCGAGCGGACAGCACGCTGGACTTGTGATCCTGTGGTCCTGGGTTCGATCCCAGGCGCCGGCGAGAAACAATGGGCAGAGTTTCTTTCACCCTATGCCCCTGTTACCTAGCAGTAAAATAGGTACCTGGGTGTTAGTCAGCTGTCACGGGCTGCTTCCTGGGGGTGGAGGCCTGGTCGAGGACCGGGCCGCGGGGACACTAAAAAGCCCCGAAATCATCTCAAGATAACCTCAAGAAGAGAAGCCTAACCTAACCAAGCATAGACTAGGTCAACTTAATCTAACCTGGGTTATACATACTGTAGCTCCAGCTTATTTATCACTTCCTCTAAGCCTCTGAAGATGTTACGAACGTCAAGGAAACGCATAATTGAGCATCATTAACATATTATTAAGTAGACTTTCTTAGGAGCTATGTTGTCCTCTTCCTTCTCAAGCGAAGAAAAACACGAAAATGCAGAGAAGATTCGTGCTAGAATCACTGATCTGAATCATATATACAGGAGTAACTCGCATGAGTCTGAATCATACATATACATAGAAGATTAAATCGGTCGAGTCTGAATTAATTATACATGAACAAGTGACTCGGTCGTCTCGGAATCAAACTTAAAAATAAATAATCCTTCGTCTGTAAATGATACCGAAAAAAAATCATTTACGTCATCTGTTTCAGAATGAAATTATTGTAATAATATGATTCTTCAAGCACCTACAAAAATATCTTAAGGAAAACTCAAACTTCAGAATAAAGCGATACAAAATCTTGATTCGTTTTATGACGCATAGAATAAAGAAAAAACACAAGCAAAAAAAAAGTACAAATTAATATTTCGGAAATAAATAACAAACACTACAAAGCCCGATATCAAAAGCAAATGTTTGTTTTGCAAATGTTTTTCCTGGAACACGACCCGCCAAACGCTTTACAACCAGGTCCCCCAATTACTGCTGGGTGAACAAAGGCGATCAGTTAAGGATTGGTGTCCCATATGTACCCTACCTCACTAGGATTCGAACTCGGTTGAAAATGGCAAGCAAAGCGTGGGGTGACCACTTTACACCTGAGTCAAATGAACATTAAAATCACAAGACCTTTTCTTTCAGGTTCAAATTCTCATTTTAGCCTTTTTATCTCTCGTTTATTGTTAATATTTCCCAGGAAAATACCCAACGTAACC
>WNGS01003739.1:0-10273 GCA_020271785.1 Procambarus virginalis
ACCTGAAGCAGATCTTATGTAGTTTTCTCTGGGTTATCTTGAGTTATCTTGAGATGATTTCGGGGTTAGCGTCCCCACGGCCCGGTCCTCGACCAGGCCTCCTTTTTGTTACACATCCCCAGGAAGCAGCCCGTAGCAGTTGTCTAACTCCCAGGTACCTATTTACTGCTAGGTAACAGGGGCATCAGGGTGAAAGAAATATTTTGCCCATTTGTCTCCGCCTCCACCGGGGATCGAGCCCAGAACCTCAAGACTACGAATCCGAAGCGCTGTCCACTCAGATGTCAGGCGCCCCGGCGTCAGGGTTACTAAACACCATTCGTATGTTTGATAAATTTACACATCACTGACGTTATTATGTGCTCGCACACTGCACATGGCGTGATCTCCAGCCATAGTTTGCCCAACCACTTGGGCTGGACGGTAGAGCGACGGTCTCGCTTCATGCAGGTCGGTGTTCAATACCCGACTGTCCAAGTGCTTGGGCACCATTCCTTCCCTCCGTCCCATCCCAAATCCTTATCCTGACCCCCTTCTTGTGTGTGTGTGTGTATTTCCTATTTGCGTCTGTAGAATCGAGCTATTAGCTCTTGGACCCCGCCTTTCTAACCAGTCTATTTTTCCTCTTATATCTACTACATATATTTCTCTCTAACACACGCACACACACACATCCCCAGGTGCGTTTGTGTGTGTGTGTACACACACACACATACGCACATCTACACTTCCATTTCACTTCCATTTGTTAACTAGTCTGACACTAAAAAATTATTTCTAATATCTCTATGGCTCATTTGTTTACCAAGTTGCCACCTGTGTCCCCTTGTGCGTGTGTCCCCTGTGCTAAATAATCTGTCTTTATTACCCTATTAATTCCCCCTGAGAATCTTGTATGTGGTGATCATGTCTCTCCTAACTTCTGTCTTCCAGCGACGTGAGGTTTAGTTCCCGTAGTCTCTCCTCGTAGCTCATACCCCCTCAGCTTGGCTACTAGTCTCGTGGCATTCCTCTGAACTTCTCTAATTTAGTCTTGTCCATGACTAGATACTCCATCCAGGAGCTTCATATTTCAAGATTAGTCTGACATATGTGGCATTCAAGGTTCTAAATGATTCCTTACTTAAGTTTTTGAAGGTAATTCTTATGTTGGCAAACCTAGCATAAGGCGCTGATGACATTCTCTTTATGTGGGCTTCAGGGAACAGGTCCGGCATGATATCAACCCCCAGATCTTTCTCTCTCTCCGATTCTTGAAGAATTTCATTTCCCAGATGGGACCTTGTATCTGGCCTCCTGCTTCCTACACCCAACTTCATTACTTTGCATTTACTCGAGTTAAACTCTAGTAGCCATTTATTGGATCACTCCATCAATTTGTCCAGGTCTTCTTTTAGCCTTATGGTGTCCTCCTCTCTTAACCCTTCTCATAATTTAAGCATCATCAGCAAACACTGAGAGGAAAGAGTTTAGAGTTTATACCTTCTGGAAGATCATTCATGTATTTCAGAAACAATTTGGGTCCCAGTCCCTGTAAAACTCCGCTGGTGACATCACGCCAGTCTGACGTCTCATCCCTTATAGTAACTCTCTGCTTCCTGTTGTTTAGGTACTGCCTTATTCATTGGAGCACCCTAGCAGTTACTCCTGCCAGTTTCTCCAACTAATACAACAGCCGCTTATGGGGTATTGTGTCAAAGGCTCTCTGACAGTAAACAAAATGAAGTTGTCCCACCCTCTTTTTTTGCTTAATCTTGTCACCTGGTCCTATAATTCTATGAAACCTGTGAGGCAAGATTTGCCATCCCTGAACCCATGTTGATGGGTTGTCACGAAGTCCCTTCTCTCCAACTGTGCTACTAGGTTCTTTCTCACGATCTTTTCCATCACCTTGCATGGTATACAAGTAGGGACACTGGCCTCTAGTTCATTGCCTCTTACCTGTCGCCATTTTTGTACATTGGGACTACATTAGATCGCCCGGGATCGAACCCGGGACCACAGGATCACGTGTCCAGCGTGCTGCTCGGCCGGTCGGCTCCCCTCATCTCCTATTATCTTAGCATCATATCAGGGAGCCGGTCGGCCGAGCGGACAGCACGTTGAACTTGTGATCCTGTGGTCCCGGGTTCGATCCCGGGCGCCGGAGAGAAACAATGGGCAGAGTTTCTTTCACCCTATGCCCCTGTTACCTAGCAGTAAAATAGGTACCTCGGTGTTAGTCAGCTGTCACGGGCTGCTTCCTGGGGGTGGAGGCCTGGTCGAGGACCGGGCCGCGGGGACACTAAAAAGCCCCGAAATCATAACAAGATAACCTCAAGATCATCAGCAAACATGTTCATATAATTCTGTATACCAACTGGTAGATCATTTATGTAGACAATGAACATTACCGGTGCATGAACTGAACCCTGTGGTACTCCACTCGTGACATTCCTCCAATCCGATACCTTGCCTCTGATTACGGCTTCATTTTTCTGTCAGGAAAATTTTTCATCCATGTTAGAAGCTTACCTGTCACCCCTCCAATATGTTCCAGTTTCCAGAACAACCTCTTATGGGGAACTCTGTGAAAACCTTTTTTTTAGGTAGATACAGTCAACCAACCATCTCTTACCTGTAAAATCTCTGTGGCTCGATCATAAAAACTGAGTAAGTTCGTTACACAGGATCTTCCAGATCGAAAACCATACTGTCTGTTGATATTATATCGATTTCTCCAGGTGTTCTACCATTTAGTTTTAATTATTTTTTCCAATATTTTGACTATTACACTTGTCAATGATACCGGTCTATATTAAGGGGGTCTTCCCTGCTTCCACTTTTGTAGATTGGAACTATGTTAGCCTTTTTCTACACATCAGCTACAACTCCTGTGAACAGAGATGCCTGAAAAATCAGTTGAAGTGGAATGCTGAGCTCAGGTGCACATTCTCTCAGAACCATGGTGAAACTCCATCTGGACCAACTGCTTTGTTCTTACTTAGCTCCTTCAGCATTTTTCCACTTTATCTCTAGACACCTCTATGGCTCTATGTTGTTCTCTGAATTCTTATGTGTCTGGTTCCCTGAAGATTTCATTTTGTTCAAACACACTTTGGAACTTTTCGTTTAATGTTTCACACATTTCTTTTCATTTTCCGTGAATCTGTTTCCCATTTTCAATCCTCTGAATATTATCCTTACCTGCAATTTGTTGTTTATGAATTTATAGAATAGACCTGGTTCTGTTTTACATTTGTCTGCAATCCCTTTTTCAAATTTCTTTCTGCCTCTCTCCTCACTGCCGTGTAGTTGTTTCTCGCATCTTTGAATCGCTGGTATGTTGAGGGTATGATCTCTTGTGTATTGATTCCATTTTTGTGTCTTGGTCTCTGGCCCTCTCGCAATTCCTGTTGAACCAATCCTGTTTCCTAGTTCTGCATCTTGTTTTGGTATATTTTTTTTGTGCCTTTATCATAATTTCACAAAACTTGACATATATCTCATTCACTTCCTTGCCTAGCATCAAGTCTGTCCATTATACTCACTAAAAAAAATCTAAGGTCACCATAATGTCCTCTCCTGAAGTCAGGTTTTTCAACTGCTTCAACCTCCTTATTTTCATCCATATTATAACGCATTGCATACTTTATTCCCAGTAAGGCATGGTCACTTTACCAAAGGGAGGAAGTTACTGAATGTCAAATATCTCTTACCCCTTCCCTCATCCTCGTAGCTTGTTTAACATGTTGATACAAGAATGTTTCCTGGATGAGGTCTACAAATTTACAGGTCCCAAAATCTTCTGTTTTAGCTTCATATGCTTCGCAGTCTATGGATTTCAAGTTGAAGTCGCCGACTATCAACTATCGTTATCCGCTCGCTATAATCTCTCTCATTATTGTTATAAGACCTTCTCGTTTACTATCTAGCTCCTCCTTTGACCATGTGCTGCTTGGCGGTGGACTATATGCATTTAAGATCATTAGTTTATTATCCTCATGGCATATCTCTAATGCTATTATGTCAACTTCTTGTGGATTGGCAGTCATTATTTCGTTCACCTTCAGGTGTTCTTTCACCAGCACAGCAACGCCACCGCCTTTCCCTGTTGTGTGTGTGTGTGTGTGTGTGTGTGTGTGTGTGTGGTGTGTGTGCGTGTGTGTGTGTGTGTGTGTGTGTGTGTGTGTGTGTGTGTGTGCGTGTGTGTGTATCATTTAAATGTGAATCATTACTAAAACATCCTGTTATGGATTTCATTTACCTTATTTAGAATTTTGGGGAGGTTGCATGCTGTTACTAAGCAGTAAATAGGTACCTGGGAGTTAGACAGCTGCTACGGGCTGCTTCCTGGAGGTGTGTAACAAAAAGGAGGCCTGGTCGAGGACCGGGCCGAGGGGACGCTAAGCCCCCGAAATCATCTCAAGATAACCTCAAGATAACCTCAAGATAGGCAAACCGTACATGAATACTGAGCATCCAACATGTTTTAATAAGTTTTCCGATCTGAGATCGTGTCAATATCTTCACAGCCGGACACAGGCTTCGTGCCTCCGGCTCTTGTAGGTTTCAGCGTCCATCAAGCATGTTTGTGTTGTATGACTCCGTGATAACTGTTGTATAGACACATACAACATGCTTGATAACAACATGACTGTTGTATGTGTCCATGATAACAACCTCATCCCCTTTAGTGTGATGTGGAAACTGATATTATGATTCTTGACGAGGGTGTGTAAGATAGCAATGTTGTGATGTTGGTGTGGCAGATTGTGGTGGTTGGTGTTGGTGTGGCAGATTGTGGTGGTTGGTGTTGGTGTGGCAGATTGTGGTGGTTGGTGTTGGTGTTGCAGATTGTGGTGGTTGATGTTGGTGTGGCAGATTGTGGTGGTTTATGTACACTTCGGACAAGACGACCTGTCGGGAATCCGTCGTTAAATGCGCGTCATTATACCGTCATTGTGAGTAGTGATGTCTCTGTTGTGGAGGGAGGGAAGTATCAGAGGAAAAGGCTAAGCCATTACGACTATATAGCACTGGGAAGGGGTCAGGATAAGGATTAGGGATGGGACGGGGGGGGGGGAAATGGTGCCCAACCACTTGTGGACAGTCGGGGATTGAACGCCGACTTGTATTAAACGAGACCGTCGCTCTACCGTCCACCCCAAGTGGTTGGTCTCTGTTATGGAGTCGTTGTGTATATTTGTTCCCAACTTGATTCCAAGGCTTAAACATTTATTTTCATTGTTTGTTCATATCTCCATTGAGCAGATTGTTAATTACGAACTCACATTTTTGCCAAAGACTGTAAGCTTCGTTCACTGTTGCAGTTCTTGTTGAGTGTTAACGACATACTCGCCCTCTCTCATAACTTCAGTCCTACTTTTGAGTATATCAAATGTCAGTCAGAACCAGGCTTTTCAGGCTTCGTCAGGAGCGCCTTTGGGCTCGAGTTGATTCTCAAAGACAAGAAGGCACATGCAGGAGGAAGGAAGGAAGGAATTATCAAGAAAAAGCGCCAAGCCATTACGACTATATTTCACTTGGAAGGGGTCAGGATAAGGATTTGGAAGGTACGAGGGGAATAGAATGGTGCCCAACCACCTGGACGGTCGGGGATTGAACGCCGACCTGCATGAAGCGAGACCATCGCTCTACCGTCCAGCCCAAGTGGTTGGTATGCAGGAGGAAGGTTTATCGAGAGCTTCAAGACAGATCTCCATGTAACCATCTCCTTGAGCCATTTTCTTAGGAGGTCGTATCTGTTTCTGTGGCTTCTTCAGCGTCCCGGGCGGTTGACAGTTGAACAGAAGCTTGCGCAGGTGAACCTTCCGCCCTGGTCAAGTTTACTGTTTTGTATTTAACTAAATGTTAGGTCATCATTTTGTGCTCTCTTCATCAACCTGCCGAGAGTATACTAAATATCTCCCCTTTAACAGTGGTCCAAGCTGCCGTGTGATTGTATTTGTGCACAAACTACCTCCCCTTTAACAGTGGTCCAAGCTCCGTGTGATTGTATTTGTACAAAATTATTTTCATAGCTATAAGCAAGGTTTTCCTAAATACAAAATGGTACAGAGTACTGTACACTATACCTCTGCTTTGACCATTTATTAAGAACTAGCTGTACCCAGCCACGCGTTCCTGTGGCTGAGCCACAGCAACCCTCCCCTGTCCCCCCCACCATTCCCCCTCCACCGTCCCCTTGTCCTCCCCACCATTCCCCACTCCACCGTCCCCATGTCCTCCCCACCATTCCCCACTCCCCTGTGGACTGGGGAATGTCATGTCGTGGGGAATTATGTCTCTCGCCATTCAGACTGCCGCTCATAGTCAGGACCTACTAGAGCAGCTCTGCATCATAGAGTGAGGCCTACCAGAGAAAATCTGCGTCATAGAGTCAGGCCCACTAGAGCAGCTCTGCATCATAGAATGAGGCCCACTAGAGCAGCTCTGCGTTATAAAGTTAGGACCATTAGAGCAGCTCTGCATCATAGTCGAGGCCTACTAGAGAAAATCTGCGTCATAGAGTCAGAACCATTAGAGCAGCTCTGCATAATAATCAATTGCAAGCCTACTAAAGCAGCTCTGCATCATACTCAAGGCTTACTAGAGCAGCTCTGCGTCATAGAGTCAGGGCCCTCTAAAGCAGCTCTACGTCATAGTCAGGGCCCACTAGAGCAGCTCTACGTCATAGAGTCAGGGACCACTAGAGCAGCTCTGCGTCATAGAGTCAGGGCCACTAGAGCAGCTCTGCGTCATAGAGTCAGGGCCCACTAGAGCAGCTCTACGTCATAGAGTCAGGGACCACTAGAGCAGCTCTGCGTCATAGAGTCAGGGCCACTAGAGCAGCTCTACGTCATAGAGTCAGGGCCCACTAGAGCAGCTCTGCGTCATAGAGTCAGGGCCCACTAGAGCAGCTCTACGTCATAGAGTCAGGCCCACTAGAGCAGTTCTACGTCATAGAGTCAGGAACCACTAGAGCAGCTCTGCGTCATAGTCAGGGCCACTAGAGCAGCTCTACGTCATAGAGTCAGGGCCCACTAGAGCAGCTCTGCGTCAAAGAGTCAGGGCCACTAGAGCAGCTCTACGTCATAGAGTCAGGGCCTACTAGAGGAGCTCTACGTCGTAGAGTCAGGGCCACTAGAGCAGCTCTACGTCATAGAGTCAGGGCCACTAGAGCAGCTCTGCGTCATAGAGTCAGGGCCCACTAGAGCAGCTCTACGTCATAGAGTCAGGGCCACTAGAGCAGCTCTGCGTCATAGAGTCAGGGCCCACTAGAGCAGCTCTACGTCATAGAGTCAGGCCCACTAGAGCAGCTCTGCGTCATAGAGCCAGGCCCACTAGAGCAGCTTTACGTCATAGAGTGGCTCTATTATCCTCCACCTTGCGGCGTGCATTTGTTCACTAGTTCAGCTCTAATTCATTTCAAAGGTCAAAAGGTAATTAGTGAGATGTTGACCCCGTGTCGCTAGTGTTGGTATGTGGGGGGTGGAGAGGGTGGGTGGGAAGGTGGAACACTTAATGTGGGTGGGTAGACCACTTAATATGGGTGAGTGGAACGCTTAATATGTAGTGGGTGGAACGCTTAATATGGGTGAGTGGAAAGCTTAATATGGGTGAGTGGAACGCTTAATATGGGTGAGTGGAACGCTTAATATGGGTGAGTGGAACGCTTAATATGGTGAGTGGAAAGCTTAATATGGGTGAGTGGAACGCTTAATATGTAGTGGGTGGAACGCTTAATATGGGTGAGTGGAAAGCTTAATATGGGTGAGTGGAACGCTTAATATGGGTGAGTGGAACGCTTAATATGGGTGAGTGGAAAGCTTAATATGGGTGAGTGGAACGCTTAATATGGGTGAGTGGAACGCTTAATATGGGTGAGTGGAACGCTTAATATGGGTGAGTGGAAAGCTTAATATGGGTGAGTGGAACGCTTAATATGTAGTGGGTGGAACGCTTAATATGGGTGAGTGGAAAGCTTAATATGGGTGAGTGGAACGCTTAATATGGGTGAGTGGAACGCTTAATATGGGTGAGTGGAAAGCTTAATATGGGTGAGTGGAACGCTTAATATGGGTGAGTGGAACGCTTAAAGAAGGTTTGTGTGTGGCATAGTGGAGGTGGAAGGTTTGTGTGGGGCATAGTGGTGGTGGAAGGTTTGTGTGGGGCATAGTGGTGGTGGATGGTTTGTGTGGGGCATAGTGGAGGTGGATGGTTTGTGGGGGCATAGTGGAGGTGGATGGTTTGTGTGGGGCATAGTGGAGGTGGATGGTTTGTGTGGGGCATAGTGGAGGTGGAAGGTTTGTGTGGGGCATAGTGGAGGTGGATTGTTTGTGTGGGGCATAGTGGAGGTGGAAGGTTTGTGTGGGGCATAGTGGAGGTGGATGGTTTGTGTGGGGCATAGTGGAGGTGGATGGTTTGTGTGGGGCATAGTGGTGGTGTAAGGGTTTGTGGGGCATAGTGGAGGTGGATGGTTTGTGTGGGCATAGTGGTGGTGTAAGGTTTGTGTGGGGCATAGTGGTGGTGGATGGTTTGTGTGGGGCATAGTGGTGGTGGATGGTTTGTGTGGGGCAGAGTGGTGGTGGATGGTTTGTGTGGGGCATAGTGGTGGTGGATGGTTTGTGTGGGGCATAGTGGTGGTGGATGGTTTGTGTGGGGCATAGTGGAGGTGGATGGTTTGTGTGGGGCATAGTGGTGGTGGATGGTTGTGTGGGGGCATAGTGGTGGTGGATGGTTTGTGTGGGGCATAGTGGTGGTGGATGGTTTGTGTGGGGCATAGTGGTGGTGGATGGTTTGTGGTGGGGGCATAGTGGTGGTGGAAGGTTTGTGTGGGGCATAGTGGTGGTGGAAGGTTTGTGTTGGGGCATAGTGGTGGTGGATGGTTTGTGTGGGGCATAGTGGTGGTGGAAGGTTTGTATGGGGCATAGTGGTGGTGGAAGGTTTGTATGGGGCAAGTGGGATGGGAAGAATGTGTATTCAACTTGCTGTGTTTCCTAAGGCTGAACTTCAGCTGTTTGGGTCCCACCTCCAAACTCCCTATCGACTCGTGGGCAGATTTCTAATTTCCTTGGGATATGTTTGTATCTATATTTGAAGCTGTGAATGAAGATGGAGTCTGCTTCCTGTTTTCCTTCTTCCTCTTTTCCTTCTCCTCCGCTCAACAACTTTGGCATGGACGTTAGCAACCCGTCCTCGCAAATTTAATAAGTCAATATTGACTTATTAAATATGTGCATAGGTGAACATACTTAACATAATAGTTTCCCTTGAAAATCTTCATAGAAAACACCGACCTTACCTAACCTTGTTAGTATGTTAAGACAAGCATCTTATTGCTTCGTAATTACAATTATTACCTACCTATACCTATAATAGGTTAAGTAACAATTGTAATTACGAAGCTATAAGATGCTTATTTTAACATACTAACAAGGTTAGGTAAGGTCGGTGTTTTCTATGAAGATTTTCAAGGGAAACTATTATGTTAAGTATGTCACCTATGCACAATCTTGACTTCATTCGCAAGACCAATTAAAAAACACTATTTCACACCTAAGAACACTGGACCCAGGGGTGGACTCGTGTAGAGACCGGGCCCCCGTTCCTTCACCCTCAGCCTCTGTAAATTGAGAAGCGACTGGCGCCCTGGAGGCATAGCACTTGTCTTATTTGTAGAATTACGTGGTGGTGAGTACATGTACTCACGACTAACACACTTCTTAGGACTGAGCTTTAGTTGCTGGGCCCTGCCTCTCTAAATGTCCGTCGTCTAATGACTCAATTCTTTCTTCACCTCCATACTAACATAGCTTCATTCCATTATGCTATTCACTTTTAGAACCTCTCTTCTCTTTGAATACACTTTCTCTTATTTCCCATTTCTATATAATAATGCCTCGAAATATTTAAATCTTATTATGCCCTTTAGTATGTCTTTACTAGTTTGTGTCCGACGGTTGAGATCATTGTGATCTACAAAGATCTAGAAGTACATGTTCCACTCTCTTAAACCACCATAATGTTACTTCTCTTACTTCAACTTTCACATCCTTCACGCACTATTATACTTGGTCACTGTCCTTTGAGGTACCGGCACTCAGCGTCGCATCCTCCGCTTGTTACGTGGCAATAACAACAACAATTAAGCTGTACTCTTACAGGACACGTGATACGTGTTTGTGTCTTGTTGTAGGCCCTTGAGGCTTGTGCTTTTGTACTTTTGTCTTGGCTTTTCTTTTGTGTTTTGTATTTTCTGTGTTTCTTTTATTGCACTTATTACCATGCT
>WNGS01003740.1:0-14145 GCA_020271785.1 Procambarus virginalis
GTTCATCATTCGTCCTCGTGGTCACGGAATCCCCATAGAGAAATAACTCGAGGTAAATAACACGATTGATGAGATCTTGCTGGCTCTCAATACACGCTGTATACAAGAAATATAAAGTAGCAATTGACTAGGCTACAAATTATGTTCTATATTCATGAAAATGAGCTGGGTGATAAATATACTAACGTTTGATTGTTGGTATTCATTCTTCATAACGACAAACTACTCACTAAGGTACTATCTACTTTGATGCACAAATAGAAAAGAAAACCTGTGAGCGTAACCGAGTACTAAGGTCTGCCGAAATGTGCGTCTGCTGGACTCAGTGTTCACTGCTGTGCACACTTAATTACGGGTCCTGGTGGTAATTGTAGACGCTTTATTCACTGCTGAGGCACTAGAGAACACTTAGGCGAGTAAATTCCACTTATTAACTGAGTATCAACGTAATTCTTGTCGATAAGAATTCTCAGCAAAGCCATGTGCTTCTCCACGTTGTCTCGTGCGCGTGCCTTGTTGTTGTAATAATGGCGTCGCGCCTCCCTCTCCCCGCTCTCGCATTCACCACGGAAATATTAAACACAAATTATTCTTTTCCGCGCAATTATGGATGAAATGCGATAATATGAACTGGGTTGAAATTATAGGGAATTAATAATTATAATATTCTCGATAAATGATCTCTAGCGAGAAATGGAGATGTTATTTATACTTCTCCAGAGCATTCGATCGTAACAGAATAAAAACTGTTACTGAATAATTTCAATTAATAACTCTTGATTTACATTATCAGGAGTAATATTATCAGCAATATGCTCAGATTAATTTATATTAACACTACGGTTAGTGGTGTTAAGAGCTACTGCAATTAGTAAGTTAATGGTAATTTATCATAATATAATAATGGATGATAAGTGTTGGAAATTTCCAACATAACTCCGGGGGGAGAAAACTCGGGTCGCAGTGCCATGTTGAGTACTGACGTACCTATCCCGAAGTTAGTAGGTTAGTATGTTAGTATGTTAGTACACACACAACGGATGTCCCGTAAATGTCAAGGACATACAAGAATTTAAGACATGAAAATTTAATGTCATAATTAATAGTTTACACAAGTTAATGATTGAATCATACAATTCAAGTAACTGAGACTCTACTGTGAGGTGAATGTCTGGGTCATTGTGACTTGTAGCTGATTGGTTACTAGACATCACAACACAGTATCATCATGATCACTCAAATTGGATGAAAATTATTTGCTCTTAGTCAGAGCTATAATAGGCTTGTAGTTTCCTTTTACATTGTTGAGCAGCTGCTCTAGTGGGGCGTGTGCTCGGTGGATCAGAATTGTTGTCCTCGGAAACTGTGAAGCTGGTTCTGATAAACACTCTCGTTCTGCTAATTCGAGAGGTACCAACTTCTCTAATGTCTTTAGAGTAGTAGTGCCTTTGCACAAAACTCGTACTACTCTCAGGATACCTTGGTGATCTGGGTGGATTGCAACAATTTTGCCTATAGGCCATTCTGACCTTGGTCCATCACTGTCAACTAATACTAGGTCTCCTGGTTTAAGCTGTACTTTATTATAGGGGCTCGAAGCTCCATAGTGGTACTCTCGTAGAGCGGTGAGGTACTCTCGAGTCCACACCTCATTCCACCTTTCAATTACTCTAGAGAGATGTTGGTAACTTTGTACTAAGTCACTCCTGGTTACATAGGAAGGATCGACGGGGTCCTCTTCTGCCAAAGGTATCAGAGGGCTCAGCAGGCCTCCATGTATTAAATGCGAGGGACTCAGAGGCTCTCTCTGTGAGAAATCATCTGATAGATAAGTTAATGGGCGATTGTTGACTCGCGCCTCAATTTCCACGACGAGTGTTTGGAGTTCTGAGTAACTAATTTTCTGTCGATGCAAGGTCTTCCTTAAACACTTCTTGACAGTCCCTATCATTCGTTCGTAGAACCCACCTTGCCAGGGGGCTCTGGGAGCAATAAATTTCCAGTGGCATTGTCGTCTCTGCATGACAGACTGCACTTCTGGATGATTCCATATCTCTCGTAAGCAGGCTTCTCCTGCCACAAAATTTGAGCCATTATCAGATATCATGAGTTTGGGACAGGATCTGCGAGCTGCAAATCTACGAAAAGCTTGGATGAAGGCTTCAGCACTCATGTCAGAAGTCACTTCTAAATGTACGCCTCGTGTGGTAGCACATGTGAAGAGGCAAATATAAGCTTTCACTGGTATCTTATCCGGATTGCCAGTGAGAAGCAAGGCTCCTGTGTAATCGACACCAGTGGTCTCAAACGGACGAAGATGAACTACCCTCTCTTTAGGGAGTGGTGGAGGTCCTGGGTAAGGACACACTCGAGCATCGTAGCGTTGACAGATTATACAGGACTTAATAATTGATTTGACAGTTTGACGACCTTGAGGAAGCCAATATTTCTGTCTGAGGTCGGTGAGAGTGTCTAACACTCCACCATGCAAAGTACCATATTGATGGTGATGTAAAACTAGAAGTTTGGTAATAACGTGGTGACGTGGTAGAAGGATTGGATTCTTTGTGTCCAAATCAATTTTTGCATGAAGCAAACGTCCTCCACACCTTAATATATTATGAGTGTTGGTATCATACCAGATACCTAGAGACTTGGTTAATTTATCTGGAAGATTTTCATATTCACTTCCATATGTCTCTTGTTGTGCACGTTTGATCCAGTAGATGATAGGATTGGGAAACTTATGCTTGATTCCTATCTTGGCAAGAAAATCAAACACATGTGCTGTCACTCTTAATAACTTACTCAAGTTAGAATAATTGTGAGGATTAATAGCTGAGACTCGATGAGGTTCTGGGTCTTTCATGGGAGTAGTGATACTGGTCACTATGACTTGTGGTTTCTGTTTGGGCCACTGACCACTAACAAGCCATGAAGGTCCATTAAACCACATCGAAGACTTACTTAGCTGTTTAAATGTTAAACCTCTTGATAAGTAATCTGCAGGATTGTCCTTAGTGGGGACATGTCTGAATTTATATCCAGCAGATAATTCATGAATTTCCCTAACGCGATTACTAACGTAGGGAGTTTTATTGTTGTTATTTCTTACCCATTGTAAGACTGCCTCATTGTCTGACCACACTACGATCTCACCAAAGTGAATATTATTGAGTGTCTTGGTCAGGCAATGAGCCAATCTTACTCCCACTAGCAATGCAGTTAACTCCATTTGAGGTAAAGATCTCTTCTTGATTGGAGCAACTCTCGCTTTAGATGTGAGTAAAATTGATTGTGCACTATTGACTAAGTAGGCTGCAGCGCCATATGCTTTGCCAGAGGCATCGCAAAAAATGTGCAAATTTGTAGGTAAGTTTTGTCCTGAAGCATTACGAGGAAATTTCAAAACACCTAATTGATTGAAATCCGCTGCGAGTATTTGCCATTTCTCTTGCAACTCAATTGGCAACGGATCATCCCATCCCATATGTTTCTGCCAGCATTCCTGCATTAGGAGTTTGCCCCTTATTAATATAGGACTAAGTAAGCCTAAGGGGTCAAATGGTTGACTGACATATGAGAGTAATTTTCTCATGGTAAGGGATGAATTATTGGTTTGTACTGACTTGATATTCATCTCGTCAGTACCTGTGTTCCATTCCACACCCAGAACTTTTAATTGATTAGGCACCTGATAACCTGGAAATTCTTTCTCGATTATCTGGTTTAATGATTTATTGTTTGAGGCCCATGATTGTAGTGGCATATTGGCTCCTATAACTCACGGTTAGCCTCATGGTAAATTTCTACCAATTTGGATTTATCATTAGTTGTTCCCTGGAAATTATCGACATACAAGTTGTCACTGATCTCTGCCTTATAAGGGCTATTTGACTTCTTCAAATGTGTATCTAATGTGGCTTGCAGTAGAAACGGCGAGGAAGTCGCTCCGAAAAGCACCGAGGCAAACCGATAGGTTATGACCTCACTGTCAGGAGCCTGGGGATCTTTAATCCAGAGAAATTTGGTGTAATTACGATCCTCCTCTTGCAATCCTACTCTAAGGAAAGCTTTACTGATATCAGCAGTATAAGCAAAAATACCAGTACGGAATCGTAACAGTACATCATGTAGCCTTTGTGTTAGGCTAGGTCCCGTTTGGAGACATTCATTCAAAGACACGCTGCTTGCCTTCACTTTGGCACTACAGTTGAAAACAATACGTATTGGTGTTGTCAATGAATCTTTCAACACAGCGTGATGGGGTAAATAGTGACCTGTTTTCCGGTCATCATTATCAACAACTTCAATAAATTTACTGTTGAGTTGTTGCTGAATTAATTGATGGTACATATTTAATTTATCTGGCTGTTTTTTCAGCCGTATTAATTGTGACTGTAATTGAGAGGCTGCCATGAAATAATTAACTGGAAGTTGTGGATGATTCAACTTCCATGGCAATCTCACCCAGTATTGTTTGTCTTTATAGACAACTGTATCCAGATATTGCTGGTAAGTCCACATATCATCAGGACTTGGTTGTTCAGGGACAATACCTAAAGTGTCTAGATCCCACAAACGATGTACAGGTGGATCAGACTCAATATCTTCAGATATTTCTCTGAAATGTAGGGGTGACTGTTCCAAGCCTAGTCACGCCACTATTGCATTGTTATCTTGTTTGTTGGTTGACGCTGCCCTTTGTTGGAAAAGCACCGGTCCAGTAAGCAACTTGCCTCCAGCAGATGACAACAAATTCATTCCGTGTTGTCTGGTGCATCCAGTTATAAATTTATAATAATGGTCAGCGCCTATAAGTATACCAACATCTGTGAGGCAGTCAGAATTTATTTTGTAATCTGCTAGCCTCATGCGGTTTCGTTTAAGATACCTCGCAGTGCGAGCTAGTCCTGTGACCTGCAGGTCTGAAGGCAGTTTATCAACTACTACCGCTTGTATTGGACTAGTAGAAGATCCAAGTCTCACTAATACCTTGACTACTTGGTATTCACGAGGTCCACTATTAGTCAAGAACCCAGAAATGTTCAGTCTCACACTTTTGGCAGGTTTTAATTTTAACTGCTCAACTAATTGTTGCGTGATAAAGGTTTTCTGTGATCCCTGATCAAAGAGACCTCTAGTGTTGACTCTAGATTTCTTGTCTATTAGTTTAAGTTGAGCTGTAGGCAGAGTGGTATTATTGCCTGCCTCAGTAGCAAGTACACTTATTTCCTGATGTACCTTGCAATATTGTACTGTGGTAGAATTCATAGAATTCTTCCCAGGTGTCACAGATTGGGTAGAAATTGTTCTACATAAGGCATAATGATGTACACCTTTGTGGCATCTACTGCATAACCGTAGCTGCACAACACATTTACTGGGTTCATGAGAACCCATGCACTTGGTGCATCTGTGTAATTCTTGAAGTTGTTTAATCCTGGTGTTAAAGTTAGGATAAACCGTACATTTGTAGGTGAGATGTTCTTGATCGCAGAACAGGCACCTTCTCTCTCTGACTGAATTTGTCCTTTTAGTAGACACATCAGTTGCAGTGTCAGAGGGAGATACAGTATAAGTACCTACACTACCACTCCCCTTTCCAGTGGATGGAGTAGTCTTAGGCTTAGATTTATTGGATTTATTCAAAGTCAATTGGGGTTTGACTGAGATGTCAATGTTAGGTAATTTAGACTCAGGTTTAATCTTATCATGAGTCTTCAACCTGTTAACTGTTATTCTCAGCCCCTCGAATATTTGCTCGAGAGTGAGAAACTCGGTTTTATAATGTGAACATATTTCTGCTAAGATAATTTGAGGTAATTTCCTCTGCAAAAGTAACTTGATTGACCATTCTGAAGCTGGTACATCAACTTTAGTACCTAAGGCCTTCACTAGAGACTCTGCTTCTAGCCTGAAGCTTTGAAGTGAGTCTGGTCTGTTACTTGGTGCATTCAGATCTAGCAATTGGTAATAAAGGTTAGCTATACTTAACTCCTGGTTGCAATAATTCAACTTCAGCAGTTTTATAGCTTCCACATAATTACTCTCAGTGAGAGCTAAGTTATTTATAACCTTTTTAGCTTCCCCTTTGAGAAGACTAATCAGGTATGAAAATTTAGAAATTGGGTCAAGATAAGACCTGTTATGGATATGAACTTCAAATGAAGTCCAAAATGTGTCCCAATTTTCTTCATCCAGCCCTGCAAATGTAGGTAAGTCTAAAGTAGGTAGACGAACCTCAGGTAATTGATTACTGGATTGAGACATAGTAGAATTTGTATTGGATTGATGGTTTACTATACTGGATAGTACATCAAATTTATCTTGAGTCTCATCTTCGTGTTGTGAAATATTTGCTACAATTTGATCTAATTCCTCTAGATCAGTTTCAGTAGCATTCAGTGAGTTAAGATAAGACTGACTTGCTGATTTAACTTGATCAAACTTAAGATTAGCTACTCTCACTGATGATTCTAGTAGATAGTAATCAATGGGAGTTGCCTTGGACAAGTCATCAGACTTATTAATTAGTCTAGTTAAATGGCCTTTGAGGCCAATATAGGTTCTCCTTAATTGCTCAGGAGTAGCCATGTTAGCTTTAAGTCCAAATTTCATAGGACTTGATTGAATATTACTAATGAAGCTGGGATACTTGTTCATTAGTTGATAATTAATATTGAGTATAGCCTGAGTTCTGGCTAAATTAAACTCTACCTCACTTTGAGGTTAAATGTCCCTACCTAACAAGTATATAGCTAAAGATTTTGAGTGGTGTCTGCATGTCACCATTAACTTTCGTCCGGCTAGCCCATCATTATCACCATTAGATGTAATGGTGATCATACAGCAACACTCAAAACCACACACAAAAATAATGAATACACAAATAATTGATATGGAAGCACTCTAATCAGAGTTACTGTAATGTTGAATCCCACCCTTGGTAGGGTCAGCACAAAAATGTATAATGTATGTACTACTCATTAGTACAGGACTAATTGTAAGAATTTCTTGGATTGTATCCAGTTCTAAGAGACCAAAATGTTGTTTTGGTTTCTGAGAACGGATACAGTTTAATGGTAATTGGTATGTATCCAGTTCGATAAGACCAAAATGTTGTTTCGGTCTGAGAACTGAAATGGATTAATATTAAATGATTAGTATCCGGTTCGAAAAGGACCAAAATGTTGTTTTGGTGCTTGAGAACCGATATAGTTAAATATTAATTGGTATCCGGTTCGAAGAGACCAAAATGTTGGGTATCTGGGGCTTGAACTCAGAAAATAAATTATTTAATTATTGTATTGAAATAAATCGAAGGACCACCCGCTTTTGAGAAAAGAGGGAAAACAAATAAAATTGATCATTAGAATGACACCAGAGAACCAGTGTCTATGGAAACTCATTCAATGAATATTCACTTGAAAATAATGAAGACTGTAATTATTAATTAAAGCCAAAGCCTCAAATATCAACATTGGGGGGTTATTTCTAGAAGTTCATATATATCTAGGAACCAGTGTGGTTCGTCACTAGTTCATTAGGGGTTAATAATATGGTAAATCTAACTACAATATATGCAAATATATGGTAATCAAATTATATTATATCATCATTAATCACTGAGCATAAATATTGAGCACAGTTAAAAATAAACATTAATTACCAAATCTGGCAATAATTATAGAATCAATAATCAAATTGAATAAATTTATAAGAAAAATGTGTCTTAGCTGTAAGACGATTTCTAACGCCAGTTCATCATTCGTCCTCGTGGTCACGGAATCCCCATAGAGAAATAACTCGAGGTAAATAACACGATTGATGAGAATCTTGCTGGCGTCTCAAATACACGCTGTAATACAAGAAATATAAAGTAGCAATTGACTAGGCTACAAATTATGTTCAGATATTCATGAAACTGAGCTGGGTGATAAATATTACTAACGTTTGATTGTTGGTATTCATTCTTCATAACGACAAACTACTCACTAAGGTACTATCTACTTTGATGCATCAAACTAGAAAAGAAAAACCTGTGAGCGTAACCGAGTACTAAGGTCTGCCGAAATGAGCGTCTGCTGGACTCAGTGTTCACTGCTGTGCACACTTAATTACGGGTCCTGGTGGTAATTGTAGACGCTTTATTCACTGCTGAGGCACTAGAGAACACTTAGGCGAGTAAATTCCACTTATTAACTGAGTATCAACGTAATTCTTGTCGATAAGAATTCTCAGCAAAGCCTGTGCTTCTCCACGTTGTCTCGTGCGCGTGCCTTGTTGTTGTAATGGCGTCGCCGCCTCCCTCTCCCCGCTCTCGCATTCACCACGGAAATTATTAAACACAAATTATTCTTTTCCGCGCAATTATGGATGAAATGCGATAATATGAACTGGGTTGAAATTATAGGGAATTAATAATTATAATATTCTCGATAAATGATCTCTAGCGAGAAATGGAGATGTTATTTATACTTCTCCAGAGCATTCGATCGTAACAGAATAAAAACTGTTACTGAATAATTTCAATTAATAACTCTTGATTTACATTATCAGGAGTAATATTATCAGCAATATGCTCAGATTAATTTATATTAACACTACGGTTAGTGATGTTAAGAGCTACTGCAATTAGTAAGTTAATAGTAATTTATCATAATATAATAATGGATGATAAATGTTGGAAATTTCCAACAATCAGGCAGGTCACTCAGCTTTACTTCGTTACACGGTCACAAGATAAATGGAGGGGATGATATCAAACACCAAAGAGTTTTGGTATTTTACTTAAAAGACAACGAGAAATATATATACATCAATGTATCAGGATTAATATATGACAATTGCTCCATTCATAGCATAATATTCTAGAGCGCACCGATATGGTAACATCGGCACGTGTCACCTGTCAGAATGTCAGCTGACCGGGCCCCTCACGATCGTGGGAACAGACTAGTACTTGTTTGCTAATTCTGTCACGATCCCCGTTTATTTAACTTTTTCCAAAACACTATTCAACATTCACATGGCTTACTTATGATTTCACTGGCCTCACGATCAACATCTTATTCACAATACTCTCACAGTGGCTTTTCACCGTACCAAAAGATTACTCTATTCTTAATAATATTTACTGTGAATGCACTCTCTTGATCACTGAACTTTTCTTTATATCTATACTTTCTCTCACAGAGATATCACTGGCAATCACTTCACGTATATGATATTATTCAGTACACAGGCATGTCATATATAAATCAGTAATCAAATTTCCGGCATATATATATATACATCATGAAGATCAATACACAGGCATTTATATCGATAGATTATAGAGATCAACACACGGGCACTTATATCAATAGATTATAGAGATCAATCCACAGGCATTTATATCAATAGATTATAGAGATCAATCCACAGGCATTTATATCAATAGATTATAGAGATCAACACACCAATATCTGGTTTACTACCAATATATATATAATAATAATACTCACTGGAGATTAATAATAGTCACAATAAATTCTCTGATGAATCTTGGTGCTTGCACACACCCACACATAGATATATATATGTAAACTGATACTGTGAGCGCTCTGGGCAGGCTCACCACATACTGTGCACTCTGTGACTTAGACTCAAGTGAGACTTGCTCACGACATATAAAATAACCTGACAAGAAAATATTAGCTAACTAAAGGGGAAATGGGAGGGTAACTGTAAACACCTACTTCACCTATCCTAGGATGACAGTTGGGTTGTAGCTCCTGGTCCAGGCTCTCGCCTCGTTCACCATCCAGAAACACAAGCCCCACGCCTTAGGATGTCGCGTCTCGCCGCTTCTGTACACTGCAGGTCCGTGCTCCTTCCTCTACAGTACGTCGCAGGGTTGAAGTCGGTCTCCTGGCCGTCAACTTTCCTCCCAACTACGGCAGCCAGCCTACGTCTCGGCGGTCGTCGCACGTTTCCCAATTAGTTCTTGTCACTGTACTCCCAGAGGAACTGCCTCTCACCACTACGAAGTCACTGTGAAGTTACCAGCCGTACCAGACGATGCTGCTTAAGCTCCACACACACAGCACCCGACTTCAGAGCACTTGAAGCTCACAACACTGTCAATTCCCTCGTCGTCTAGATATATCGCTAGGTATTTGGGAAGACTTCTCGACGTGCTTGCATCCAACTGTTGACTCGTAGGGTTCCACGAAGGTGGGGTTACTGTCAAACTTGACAGGATCGTCGATCACACGTTCAACCTGGTTGACAAGGCTGTCAACCCGGTTCACTCACGGTGGGTGGCCCGGCCACTAAGCTGTCTCTTATACTGGTGAACCGCCAATGACGACACACGTCGATGCCCGGCCCACTTCTTGCAACACACCTGTCCCTGAGCACTTGTTGCTCAATATTCTGTCAATTCCTTATCCGAGCCACTTCTGGGTTGCAGGAAGACCTCACAGAGTGCGTGCCAACAACTGGAGACGCTTAAATCCACCGGAGTTCGGTAAATCCGTCACTCTGACAGGATGACCGATCGCGCGTCCTACCTCTCGGACGTGTCGTGAAAGACTGATATCGTCTGGCGCCAACACGGCCGGACTCCCCATGCCTATGTGACGTCACTTTTCCCAAAGTTGGTTTTCATTAGCTCCCAGTGCCACGTCGCTGACGGTGACCAATCTGGCGCCACTGACGTCACACAGTTTTGGCGGGAGAACAGACTTGCCAGCGCCATATTGGCTCCCTAAAGGGCCTATCCCACAGGCCAAAATACTGCATTTTCGCAAATTTCTCGGCTCATCGAGAATACTGTTCTCTCCCACATATGTTCAATTGATGCCTGCAATGTAGAGAACGCTCAGGAATAGTGGATATGACTCTTACAGCAGGCGTGGGAGAATTAGAAGGGTGGGAACACCGTCACACTACATATATTCAATCAACCAATCGTACCTCGTTAAAATAGCGAGTAATATATTGATCATGAGAGAAGCCCTGTTTTTATTGCATGTTTCGACGTTTCAGCCGCATTAGAGCTGATGCGTAAGAGGGAACGGCAACTTGTCTGATTAGAGCTAAAACCGCTCTAATCCGGCTGAAACGTCGAAATATGCAATAAAAACAAAGTTTCTCTCCTAATCAATATCTTACTCGCTAATTTAACGAGGTACGAATGGTTGATTGAAAATAATGTATTTAACGTGAATTCGCAATTAATTACGCATTAGAGCGCAGCCGCAGCCGCATTAGAGCTGATGCGGAGGAGCCAACGGCAACTAGTCTGAATAGAGCTAAAACCGCTCTAATCCCGGCAGAAACTTCGAAATATGCAATAAAAAGGGTTTCTCTCCTAATCAATATCTTACTCGCTAATTTATCGAGGTACGAATGGTTGATTGAAAATAATGTATTTAATGAGATCTTGCAATTAATTACGCATATATATCAGATTTGTCGCATAAGTAATGTATTAAGAACTCCCAACACCCAGTATACGGATTGTCAGTTTATTGTTATTAATTCATTACATATGCGACAAATCTAATGTATACGTGTAATTAATTGCAAATTCACATTAAATACATTATTTTCAATCAACCATTCGTACCTCGTTACAATAGCGACTAAGATATTGATTAGGAAAGAAACCCTGTTTTTATTGCATATTTCGACGTTTCAGCCGCATTAGAGCTGATGCGGTGGAGGCAACGTCAACTTGTCTGATTACAGCTAAAACAGCTCTAATGCGGCTGAAACGTCGAAATATGCAATAAAAACAAGGTTTGTCTCTTAATCAATATTTTACTCGCTATTGTAACGAAGTACGAATGGTTGATTGAAATAATGTATTTAATGTGAATTTGCAATTAATTTCGCGTATACATCAGATTTGTCGCATATGTAATGAATTAATAACAATAAACTGACAATCCGTATCCAAGGAGAGAAACCCTGATTTTATTGCATATTTCCACGTTTCAGCCGCATTAGAGCTGTTTTTGCAGTACATCTTCTTTCTGTGACATACACGGAAAATCTGGAACAATTTAGTTACTTCTAATGAAAACACATTGATTTTTGTGACTTGAACGAATAATGGATTATCTCGTCGTACTTCCCACGTTTTTAAGGATTGCCAGTTTATTGTTAATAATTCATTACATATGCGACAAATCTGATGTATATGCGTAATTAATTGCAAATTCACATTAAATACATTATTTTCAATCAACCATTCATACCTCGTTACAATAACGAGTAAGATATTGATTAGGAAAGAAACCTTGTTTTTATTGCATATTTCGACGTTTCAGCCGCATTAGAGCTGATGCGGAGGAGGCAACGGCAACTTGTCTGATTAGAGCTAAAACCGCTCTAAACCGGCTGAAATGTCGAAATATGCAATAAAAAAAGAGTTGCTCTCCTAATCAATATGTTACTCGCTAATTTAACGAGGTACGAATGGTTGATTGAAAATAATGTATTTAATGTGAATTTGCAATTAATTACGCGTATACATCAGATTTGTCGCATATGTAATGAATTAATAACAATAAACTTACAATCCTTAAAAACGTGGGAAAAACGACGAGATAGTCCATTATTCGTTCAACTCACACAAATCAATGTGTTTTCATTAGAATTAACTCATATGTTCCAGATTTTCCGTGTATGTTACAGAAAGAAGATGTACTGAAAAAACAGCTCTAATGCGGCTGAAACGTCGAAATATGCAATAAAATCAGGGTTTCTCTCATTGGGTACGGATTGTCAGTTTATTGTTATTAATTCATTACATATACGACAAATCTGATGTATTCGCGTAATTATTTGCAAATTCACATTAAATACATAATTTTCAATCAACCATTCGTACCTCGTTAAATTAGCGAGTAAGATATTGATTAGGAGAGAAACCCTGTTTTTATTGCATATTTCGACGTTTCAGCCGGATTAGGGCGGTTTTAGCTCTAATCAGACAAGTTGCCGTTGCCTCCTCCGCATCAGCTCTAATGCGGCTGAAACGTCGAAATATGCAATAAAAACAGTGTTTCTCTCATGATCAATATATTACTCGCTATTTTAACGAGGTACGATTGGTTGATTGAATATATGTAGTGAATTCGTTCACTACCATGCAAGAGCGTGGGCTTACTCCCCCCGCCGTTTACCAGTTGGAGCTTTCTCTGTGCCAGAACATTGCCGGAGACTGGAGTAGGTCCAACGGGTAAACGGCGGGAGTAAGCCCCCCCTCTCGCATGTAGTGAACGAATTACTTCATATACGATATATATGATGCAAACTCGTATTTAATTGCAAATGTACATTAAATACATTATTTCCATCACCCATTTGTATCTCGGTAAAGTAGCGAGTAGGACATTGATTGGGGGGGAGAGAAACCTTGTTTTCATTGCCAATATTTCGACGTTTCAGCCACGCATTAGAGCTGTTTTAGCTCTAATCAGACAAGTTTCCGTTGCCTCTTCCGCATCAGCTCTAATGCGGCTGAACGTCAAAATATGCAATAAATACAGTGTTTCTCTCCTAGTCAATATCTTACTCGCTATTGTAACGAGGTACGAATGGTTGATGTAAATAATGTATTTAATGTGAATTTGCAATTATTGCGCGTATACATCAGATTTGTCGCATATGTAATGAATAATAACAATAAACTGACAATCCGTATCCAAGGAGAGAAACCCTGAAATTTTGCATATTTCGACATTTCAGCCGCATTAGAGCTGTTTTTGCAGCTTTTTGTACATACATAATCTTCTTCTGTAACATACATAATCTTTCTTTCTGTAACATACACGGTAAATCTGGAATATTTTAGTTAATTCTAATGAAAATACATTGATTTGTGTGATTTGAACGAATAATGGACTATCTCGTTGTATTTTCCCACGTTTTAAGGATTGCCAGTTTATTGTTATTAATTCATTACATTGGCGACAAATCTGTTGAATACGCGTTGTTAATTGCAAATTCACATTAAATACATTATTTTCAATCAACCATTCGTACCTCGTTACAATAACGAGTAAGATATTGATAACATTAAACTGGCATTCCTTAAAAATGTGGGAAAAACGACCGAGATAGTTAGTCCATTATTCGTTCAAA